>OX421462.1:0-5000 GCA_949126895.1 Eilema caniola
ATAGGGCGTCCTTGGGCTCATTTGAACCGGGCTCGCAAGGGCTATCCGCCGGTCGCCCCGGACGGACCCTACGGGGGGTTTTATATTTTATTTTTGGGTACTGTCCACCCACCACCCTACCCCAAAATTTTTTAAATTTTGTAGATACACTTCTTATCTTTGTGGGGACAGCCTATTGGCCTATCCAATAGCCTTAAATTGTACTGACGTTTATATTTTATTTTGTGGATAGAGGGTACTGTCCACCCACCACCCTTCCCCACAATTGAAAAATTTTTTTAAATTTATTGAATTTTCGTGTGTAGACTGACTGCCTATTGGCCTAGTGTATATTCTTTAATTTTTACTATTAATTTGACGTCTTATTGACCGCCTATTGGCACATTGTTTAATTTTAATATTTTTATTTCTATTTTTATTTTGACATTTTTGATATTTTTATTGTGTTTGACAGCCTATTGGCTCACATTCTGACCTATTGACCGCCTATTGGCTCATTTTTATAATATTATCTTTTGACATCTTATATTATTCTTTTATTTTTATTGTGTGTGACTGCCTATTGGCCCATTATTGTGTTTTTATTGATTTTTGTGTGTATTATTATCGTTGTGTGTGACCGCCTATTGGCTTATTGCCCTTTTGGGCAACTTTTAACTTAGATTAAGTTTTATTATTTATTTTTTAATTTAGGTATAGGTTTTAATTTAATTTTTATTTCTATTTTGACTCGCCGTATTTGGCATTAGTTTTAGTATATCAATTTAACGTTAAGCGAATCAGCGGTTTTTTAAATTAAATTAATTAGTGTGGGCCTTTTACACCCACACTAGGTTAGAGGTTAGGAGTAGGGCCCTTTACACCCACCCTAATCAGCGCAGGTCCAAGATGGTGCTGAGTCGCTCACCCGGAACGTCGAAGCGCCCACCCACTATCTCGCAGGCCACAGTGGTCAAAGAAAAGAAAGAAAGGAAGGCTAGTAGAATGCTGTCGGACGCTGACGCGAGCACCAGCACCAAAAGTGGTGCTGGGACTGGCGCCAGCGTACTGGAGAAAAGGAGAAGCGTGGGCGAGATAGTGGGCAAATTGGAGGGCCAGGGGCCAGAGCCTGAGCGACCCATAGGCGTGCGGAGGAGTCTGCAGGGGACCCCCAAGAACATGGGGTCGGAATGGGTCGCTCAGGCTAAGGCCCTCAAACATAGAGTTGGCACTATCCTCAAGGGTACGAAGTTGAAGGAGACGACGAAGTGTGAGGTGGAGGAGGTCGTCGACGAGCTATGCCAGTTGGTGGTTGAGGCATCAGAGGGCACGTCGGCGCCCCCCCCCACCTCGGAGGCGATGGAAAAGGTGCCAAGCGCTAAGAAACGGGTGAGCGAGGGACCTGCGCCCAGCCTAGTGGGCCTAGACAAAATATTAATAGAGCATAGGGACATGCTGGCGGCTCACAAAGCCGAGATGGCCACCCTGTCGGCCAAAATGGAAGGGGCAAGGGCGGCTCTCGAAGGGCACCGCAACGAAGTAGGACAAATCAGGGATGTGTTGAAGGAGGCCAAACAGACGGTCGCGGCGACGGTGGGACAAGCCCCCACCTACGCCGCGGTCCTGGCCAGGCCCATAACAGCAAGGCCATCCTACTCTGTTGTGGTGTCCTCCGAGAAGAACACCAGCGCCCAAGTCGTGGAAAGCATCAAAAAAGCCCTGGATGCCAAAAAGACCGGCATAAGGGTCGACAGGGTGAGGACCGTCAGAGACGGAAAGGTGGTCCTGAGTTGTGCTTCGGAGGCGGACCTGCGAAAGGCGAAGGAGCGGATGGAGAAGGCTGAAAGTAGGATGCAAGTAAGGGAGGCCCCAGCGCGGCACCCGTTGGTGGTGCTGCGCAACCTCCTAAAGTACAACTCGGACCAGGATATCGTGTCTGCTCTTCGGGTCCAAAACCGACACCTGCTGGAAGGCCTATCAGCCACCGAGACCGCCGCCGTGGTGAGATTTAGGAGGTCAGCGCGGAACGCGTTAGAGTGCCACGCTGTCCTCCAGGTCCACCCAAAGTTGTGGCGGCGCCTTATCGAGGCTGGTAGGGTCCATGTGGACATCCAGCAGGTGCGGGTTGAGGACCACTCCCCACTTATACAGTGCACGAGGTGCCTCGCGTTCGGCCACGGTAGGGCCCGATGCACGGAGGTCGCGGACCTCTGTGCCTTTTGCGGGGGGCCGCACCGAAGGGCGGAATGCCCTGCGGTGGCCGGGGGGGATGGCCCCTCGTGTATAAATTGCGCCAAGGCAAAGTGTGGACCTGGCGTTCACACGGCGTTCAGTGCGGACTGTCCGGTCAGGCAGAAGTGGGACGCCATAAGTCGGCAAGGGGTAGCATATTGCTAAGGTGGCCGCGGGCGTCCCAACTACTGCTGACAGTACCGCACTGTACACCGTGGTGCAAGTGAACCTCCAACGTAAAAAGTTAGCCACTAAGGAGCTCATGATGGAGGCCCAGCGCAGAGGAGTGGACGTAGCTCTGATCCAAGAGCCATACGTCGGGGCCATCAAGAAGATGAAGAAGTACGGTAGGGTGAGGATATTCCAGTGCACGAATCGCGGTGAGGGAACTGTGAAGGCTGCTGTCGCGGTCTTCAACCGCGACATCACCGTTGAACAGTTCCCTCACATGACCACCACCAACGTTGTGGTGGTCCGGCTACGCACCTGTGCCTGGGATGTCCTCGCCGTATCGTACTATCTCAATAAGAAGGAGAGGATGGCCCCTAATCTGGAGCGCTTGGCCTCCATCAAGAGGACCCTAGGTGGATCCAGGATGGTTGTTGGAGGGGATGCAAACGCCAGGAACGTATGGTGGGGAGACACCAAAACGAACAAAAGAGGAAGAAGATTTTCCGCATTCGTGGAGGAGGTTGGCCTCCACATACTTAATCAAGGGTCTACCCCAACGTTCGACACCGTGCGAAGGGGTAGACGCTTCACGAGCTTTATCGACGTGACCTGTTGCAGCGCGGACCTGCTCTCCTTGGTCGAGGACTGGAGGGTAGTCGAGGACCTGACTTCGTCGGACCACAACGGAATCATGTTCAAAATTAAATTGCGTAGAGCAAAGGGTATCGCAGTGGAGCGCACGACCCGTGTCTATAACACCCGCAAAGCCAACTGGGAACACTTCTGCAGTAAGTTCAGCGAGGAGTGTGGGCTGAACCGACTAACTGCAGAAGATATCCGGTCAGTTGGCGATGCGGGTGAGTTAAACAACCTAATACGCAGGCACACGGGGTCAGTTGCGAAGGCGTGCGACACTGCGATGCCCAAGCTCAAACCTTCAGGCCAATACAGAGTTCCGTGGTGGTCCGCCGAGTTGGAACAGATGAAGCGCTCGGTCGCGACCAGGAAGCGCAGAGTCCATTGGGCTTCACAGTCGCGTCGGCAAAGTGTCGTCGATGAGTATGTGGCGGCCAAAGCCCTCTACGAAGCAGAGGTGAAGGCAGCACAGATAAAATCTTGGAAGTCCTTTTGTGAGCGCCAGACAAAAGAAGGGGTCTGGGAGGGAATATATAGGGTGATTCGCAGGGCAGGCGAGTGGGAGGAAGAGCTGCCGCTCTCGCTAAATGGAGTTCCGGTCGGCCAGAATGACTCCGCGCGCGTGTTAGCGGAGACCTTCTTCCCCAGTGACCATCAGGATAATGAAACAGAGGAGCACCGCAGCATCAGGGCCGAAGCCGAAATCCCGGTAAAGGCTCTGGTGCATGATGATCATGAACCGGCCTTTACCGAGGAGGAGCTTCGGTCGGCGGTGCTCAGTTTCAATCCGAAAAAGGCCCCTGGGGCAGAGGGTTTCACGGCGGATATATGCGCGCGGGCCATTCTGTCCAACATGGAGCTCCACTTATCATTGTTTAACAGGTGCTTCGCACTCGGGTACTTCCCGAAGGACTGGAAGGAGGCGACCGTGGTAGCGTTCCGCAAACCTGGGAAGTCGGACTACCAGGATCCACGGTCGTACAGACCCATAGGGCTGCTTCCGGTCATGGGGAAGATACTCGAGAAGATGGTGGTGCGACGTCTCGGCCACCATCTGGCGCCGGCACTTTGCCCTCGCCAGTACGGGTTCACCGCACAGCGCAGCACCGAGGACGCCCTCTATGATCTGGTGAGCCACGTGCGAGCAGAGATCCGAAAGGGGAAGCTCGTCACGATGGTCTCCCTAGATATAGAGGGCGCCTTCGATAGCGCTTGGTGGCCCGCGGTGAAGGTCGCGCTGGCGAGGGCCAAGTGCCCACCACGACTCGACGCCATATTGCGGAGTTACCTGAGCGAGAGACAGGTCACGGTCCGGTACGCGGGTGCTGAACACACCAGGGAGTGCAGCAAAGGCTGCGTGCAGGGCTCCATAGGGGGACCCCTGCTTTGGAATCTCCTCATCGACCCGCTGCTTGCTGGCCTGACCCGGAGAGGCGAGTACTGCCAGGCTTTTGCCGATGACGTAGTACTCGTCTTCTCCGGTGCCACCGCAGCGGAGATCGAACACCGCGGCAACTCCGCGCTCGATTACGTGCGGGAGTGGGGTGTCATAAATAAGTTGAGGTTTGCACCGCACAAAACCAGTGCAATGGTGCTTACCAACAAACTTAAGTATGACACCCCACGCCTGAGCATGGGGGGAGTCGCCATTGCCGCGGTGGAGGAGATCAAGATCCTGGGGCTGCTGATAGACAGCAAGTTGACGTTCAACGCCCATGTCAGAAGCGTTTGTGAAAGGGCGTTGAACGTCTACAAGCGTGTATCGGCAGCCGCCAGGTCCAGCTGGGGGCTCCACCCGGAGGTGGTACGTATAATATATACGGCCACCGTGGAGCCCATTATCACGTATGCCGCCGCCGTTTGGGCGCCGTCCACTAACAAGGTCGGAACGCGGAAGAGGTTGGAGGCCGTGCAACGCGGGTTCGCGCAGAAGCTCTGCCGGGCTTACCGGACAGTGTCTCTAAACGCCGCCCTAGCTCTGG
>OX421462.1:610000-797785 GCA_949126895.1 Eilema caniola
CCATTGATAAGGCCTCGACGATGTCTCGCGGGCGCCTCAAAATGCTGATCCAGCAACAACTTGTTGTAATGTTGTAACTCTTGATACTCGTGGCGTAGTTGTAGCAGTATCGTAGTGCATTGAAGCTTATCTCTTAGTCTTGTACATATTTTTTCTGAGTGATTTAATGATTTCATCACTGCCGTAGTCCCTTCCCAGTAAGGCGACATGTCGTAATAGACCACCAGGGTCCATTTATCCCGGATAACCTGCATGTTTGAAATAGCATCGAAGTATACTGACATATTTCCGGGCAATGACGTCACGTTATATGCCGCGTGCGTAGTTGTTAGCAGGGATAGGAAAAGCATCAGCGCGACGGCCATTGACGTAAAGGATCTCGGCTGGCAATTGTTCCTCCGCATGCCATCATTCCCCACCTGGTTATTGATGCTGCCACCATTATCCCGGTCAGGGTACACGGGTAAAATTGATAATTTGATTGCTGGCCTTTTTATAATGCCGTTTTTTGTTTTTAATGACACGACTCTGACATATCCATCGTGTCCTGGATTAAGGTCTATCACCCTTCCCATCAACCATTTGCCGGCTGGAAGGTTTTCCTCATGAATGGTAACTAAATCACCCCGTCTTATGTTTTCTCGGGATTTCAACCACTTAGGTCTGACGGACAATTGCGTTAAATACTCTGTCTTCCACCTCTTCCATAGATCTTCAAATAATTTTGCTATGAGATGCCATCTTGTTCTAGCGTCGGAAGCTGTTTCAATTAATGTCGATCCTGGCTTTGCTGACAAGAAGTGTGAGGGAGTTAAAAAATCCATATCCTCTGGGTCCTCTGTGAGAGCACAAAGCGGCCTTGAATTTAAACAAGCTTCTACTTGAGATAAAAGGGTGGCATATTCTTCATAGGTCAACTTCTGTTCCTCTATGACCCGTTTTAGGTGATGTTTCAAGCTTCGGACCGCTCTTTCCCATAGACCTCCGGCGTTCGGCCAAGACGGGGCGTTGAAGTGCCACTCGATTCCCATGTCTGATATCTCAGTTAAAAAATTGTTATTAAATATCTGTTGTAAGTGATTGTACTGGTCTTGTAAAAGCCTATTTGCGCCGACAAAGTTTGTCCCATTATCACTATAGATGTGCCTCGGTGTGCCTCGACGGGCTGCCATTCTTCTAAGCGCTGCCAAAAAGGCCGCACTGGACAGGTCAGACACTAGCTCTATATGTACTGCTTTGGTCACCATACAAACAAACACTGCAATGTACCCTTTGGTAGTTTTTATACCCCGTCCTTTGTTTGCCTTAACGTCAACGTATCCAGTATAGTCGACGCCCGTGTGGTAGAATGCTTTTTCCGGGTTAATTCTAGCGGACGGTAAATCTCCCATGATTTGACACTGGAGTTGAGGATTTTGCTTTCTGCAGGTGACACAGCGATGTATAAACTTCTTGGTTGCTCTATAACCCCCTATGACCCAATACTTCTGTCGGAGATTAGACAGTGTGAGTCGCGCTCCCCCATGAAATGTCAGTTCGTGTGCTTCTTGCAAAAGTAAGGTAGTAAGCCGACTCTCATGCGGGATAATAAAGGGATGCTTCATGTCACAGTTGATGTTAGCCTTTTGAAGCCTTCCTCCGACACGCAATAATCCCTGTTCATCGATTACAGGATTTAAATTTAGGAGTACGCTCCTAGACGGCAAGCTTGTGACATTTCGTAGTGCTTTAAATTCGTCAGCGAAATTTTTCAATTGTGTACTTCTGATAATGAGCATTTTTGCATGTCGCAATTCTTGCAACGTGAGGTGAGGTTGATGAACTCGTTTCTTGTAATTAGGCATACGTAATATCCATGCAAATATTCGAACAATTTTATTAATGGAGCTATGTTTATTTATTAAATGATCAATGATATTCATCATAACTTCTGATTCTGCTTTGCTTCTTATGATAGTATTTGCTTGTTTGATTGATGGTTTGATTTCCAGATTGGTCACATATATGGTTTCATCTAGTTTCCTGAAAGATGTCAACCAGGACGGCCCCTCCCACCATAGGTTATATACTTTAAGTTGTGTTACCGATAAGCCTCGGCTTGCGCAATCGGCGGGATTTTCGGCTGTTTTAACGTAGTTCCAACACACCGAAGGCATAACGTCCCTGATTTTTGCCACTCTATTGGCGATAAATGGCTTCCAACGAGCTAGATCTCCCTGTAACCAACCGAGCACAGCTGTCGAATCCGACCAACCGTATATTTCGGTAGTATAGCTCGAAAAACACTGTTGCACCTTACTCATTAGTATTGATAATAATTCGGCACCTAATAACTCTAGTCTAGGTATCGATAGGACTTTGTTCACGGGAGCGACCCTTGCCTTTGAGGCGACTAACGAAATCATAGATTTTTTGTTTCTGCGGATTCGACAGTAGATCACTCCTGAATATGCCTTTTGTGAAGCGTCACAAAACCCGTGCAGTTCTATGTGGTCATTCTTCTCGATACCTAACCACCTTCTGATTTCAAATGAGTCAATGTGTTGTAATTCCTGACGATAGGTTGCCCACTTCCTTTGTATTTCTGGAGGTAACTCATCATCCCATTGTACGTTAGTCAACCAAACGGTCTGGAATAGTATTTTCATGCTAGTGCTAAGTGGTGTCAACCATCCCAGAGGATCAAATAGTTTTGAAATATCAGACAGCAGTGCCCTCTTGGTATTACTCTTCTGCGGTGAGGTGAGTGTGCTCCCCACGAGATCCGACTGGCTGTCGTTGCAGTAACGTATCGTGTTATACTGGGTGAATTCACAGAAGGCCACCAACTACTCGTAATCATTATTAATAATAACATTCATATTGCACGAGTATAAATTAAAATCTCCCAAAATCACCAAATCGCCACTGTATTTCAATCAGAGTTTTTCTAGTATACCAAACATTATCGTATAATCTCCCTCACTTGCATCGGGCGGTATATAGACAACACAACATACAAAAATAAGTCGCTCCTGCATAAACACTGTAGCACATACCGATTCGAGCCTGTGGCTGTCGATGTCGATATCGACCGGTACAGGCACTCGACGCCTACTAAGACTCCGCCCGTCTGCCCTGTCGCATCTTAATATTGGATATCCTGGTAGTATCATTTCTGAATTATGAATGCCTTCACCTTAACCAGTCTCCATGAATGCGAATAAGACCGATGCTGATGAATGTAGCAGTGCGAACAGCTGTCCAGTCTTAGTTCGAAGGCCTTTAACGTTATGATACAAGATATAAAGGTTTCTGTTTGGTTTATTGTTCAAGGGGCTTCGTTGGGCGACGAAACCAGACCCACTCACTAATCTCTACATTGAGTGGCCACACAGCTTCATCACTGAGTTTTATAAAAATCCTTTCCGTAACACCAATTTTGAACGATGCGCAGTCTCTCTCCGCGTTTGGTATTAGCTTCCCCACAGTGATGTTAGCATCACAATCAATATTCAAGGTTGAGCTACTCAGAACTACAATCGTAGAAGACTCGAAGAGCTATCTCTTCGAGTCTTCTACGATTGTAGAGCTTCCATACGAGCTTCCATACATGAAGGTATTTCTTCCTCTCGACAGCTTCCAATGATACAATTGAAGCATTGCCACCTCTTATAATGGGATTTTTTCTCTCATTGTTTCTAACTTCAGTCCAGTTCTCAGATGCATTCTCAACAGTTATGGTTTCGACCTGATCACTAGCCATCATAGCGTAGCTTTTGGCAAGGCTGGATGGTCGCAGATGCGAAGTCGTCGCCAGCAACGACGCAGGACTAGCAGCAGTGGCGGCTGCGGAGCAACTCGCGCTCTCCGGTGCCGCTGACGACGACGCCGCCCGTACGGAGGCCCTCTTGTTCACTGGTTGAATTTCAGACGCAGCAGCTGGTTTCGTTGTGCGTGCATTATTTGAAGTTCCTAGCTTTTCCGCTTTAGGTACATACATGAATTTGCTGCTCGTGTCACGGTAGCTTTTATTTCCGCTAGTATTTTAGTTCCTAGGATGCACAACTTTGCCATTACTACTTCATTAATTCGCTCCATTATATCTTTAACACCCTCCGGTTTAACCGGACCAAGCGGTCCGGTTTCCATAACCTTTCGCAAGCTACGCTAGCCGACGGGTTGGGTTCTTCCTTGTCTAGCTCTCCAGCGGCAGCGGGTCTAGACCCCGCACTGGAGTGTCATGTCAGTTACACGTAGACGCCGGGTTACATAACAGCAGGGATCACACTTGAAAGATCGTTTTACTTGTGACTGCCCACCTACAACGGTCGCCTTGGTAATATTTAGGCAAGTGAAGTGAAGCATGGCCTTGCATCCATTACATTTCAGTAGTTCCCCTTTATCTACCTTTTCATTACACACGATGCAATTCATTTTAATCATAAAAGTGTTTTAATAGAATTAACGTTAACGTTCAAAATCAAAACAGTGCGAGCGAGACGGTTATTTCTATTTGCATTAGAGTGCGGACGCGCGGCTCGACGGCGTATGCACGCCACCCGAAAATTCCATTATCTATATTTCTATTCTATTCTATTATAAGTAGGAATAGTTCTAAAGTAAATACATTGTCTATGAGGTATAGTTCAAATAACTATTTTTAGAAATTAATTAATCGGGAGCGCGACTGCGCGACGTACGCTGCTCGCGACATGCGACCGAGAAAAATACCACTAATGAATAATGACATATAATACCGAGTAAAATGTATGGTTACTCGGTACGGTACCTCTTCTCCCGCTATTCCGCTCAGCCCGCACGATTGCTCCGTCTAGACGGCTTTGTCGATGGACTGTGTGAAGTACGAGTCGCTGGAGTGCGTCGTGCACGCCGTACAGCCTCTTGCCGTTGCAGAACCGCGAGGAGATCGGGCGTATGGTGCTGGCGCTGGGCGGCGCCGTGAGCGACGGCGCGGAGCTGGACCCCGCCGCCACGCACCTGCTGTGCGCCGCGCCCGGCCGCTCCGAGAAGATGCTGGGCTCCGTGGCGGCCGGCCGCTGGGTGCTGCACCCGCAGTACGTGGCGCACAGCCACGCGCGCGGCGCCTTCCTGCCGGTACGTACGGGGCGCGGCCGACCGCGGGGCGCTGCGCCCGCAGCACGTGTCGCTCACACGCGCGCTGTCGCAGGAGGAGCAGTATGAGTGGGGCAACCCGCTGGCCGCGGGGCTGCCGGCGCTGGGCGGCGCGGAGCGCGCGCTGGCGCAGGCGGCGCACCGCTGGCGCGCGGCGCGCGCGGCGGGCGGCGCGGGCCCGTTCGCGGGGCTGGTGGCGCTGCTGCACGTGCCGGCGCCGCGCCGCCGCCTGCTGCGGCGCCTGGTGGAGGCGGGCGGCGGCGCGGCGCCGGAGCTGGAGCCGCCGTACGCGGACGAGTCGGTGACGGCGTGCTTCGCGGACGTGCGGCGCTGGCCGCTGGCGGCGCGCGACGCGGCGTGGCTGGCGGCGCGCCGCGTGCCCGTGGTGGCGCCCGTGCTGCTGAGCGCGCTGCTCACGGACGAGCCGGCGCCGCGCCTGGCCGACCACGCCATCCTGTAGCGCCACTCGGAGGAAAGCGACTACTTTAAAAAAGAAGCTGACGTTACCAGTATACTATTCGTTGAAAACAAAAAAATATATCAAAATGCTGTAACGATTGACTTTGTGTAATTTTAATTTTTTCGCTGATTCCAATGAAATCGCAATAAATTCGCTGCGAGTAGTTTTGTCCCAGTGTATGATATTTACGTAAACCTCAGTAACATTTTTGTCAACAGAATCATGTTTTTTTCTTTGTTTCGATTCCGATGAGAACTTTGAAGGTTAGAAGAACACAAAGTGACGCATGACCTAGTTCTATATTGTAATGTTAGCTTCCACCTATACGTAACGAGCTGTCTAGATAATTGACAAATTGTCGAGTGAAAATTGTTATTTTTGTACCATTAGGCTTAGCTTATCGCCACGACATTGTGCTGCTGCACGGCCCAGTCGCCGCGCTGGCCCACCCCTGCTCCCTGTACATGTGTATAATATTGAATGTTAACGATATAATGTGACAATAATACATCAATACTTCATTATATTACAGCGCTTTTATTACGACCACCACGTGCCCAATGCGCCATACTACCGCCCCACTCATTCTGTTCATTCCGATGATCCTGATTCAAAAGTATTATTGACTACTAGCTGTTCCGCCCTAGCGCGCTAGCTCCACCCGCGTGGATGTCGGTTATCGCTTAGTGTTGAATCAAACGCTATTTTCTAAAATAAAGTATAATAGTCTAAGTTACTCCTTATTACAGCTACCTGCCAATAAAAGTCCCATCAAAATCGGTCCAGTCATTTCAGAGATTTAATACATATAAAAATGCGATAAATACACACATAACTTTGAAAAGCATCGAAAAGTCATTGGTGTGGGCCATGGTGAAACCTGGGAGTTTATATTATGTTATTAATAGCATTGCAAGTTGCGCCACTAAATTTTCTTGATGTTTTGTTATTCGTTTCCTTAAAATATTCTTCTTACAATAATATTCAATTTACTTTTCGTTAATTGGCATTATAGTAGTAGTACAGTAGTAGTACAATGACTAAAAAGATTATGGTATCCGAGAGATTTGAATTTATTTTTAACCATTTTAGGGACAATTGTTTTGAAGATTCGTAGCTGTAGTGTGTATATGAGTTCAAGGTGTGACTTATATGTTCTGCCATAGCTAGACAGACCGTACGATATTTTTGATTCCACCAGCGCCTTGTACAGTTGTGCCATAATTGGATATGGTATTTTCTACTTTACGATGGAGAATTTCGCAAGCATACTTCTAAGTTTATCACATACAGATGTAATATGTGCGTTCCAATTTAGGCGGCTATCGATTGTAAGTATCCAGGTAATTCAGCGTTTCCACTCTTTCAATAGCGGCACAATTACACTTTCGGTCATTTTTGCCCCCCCCCCAAAAGTGTGAAAACATGGATGGTCGTAGGCTAGAAGTTTTGGCCTAATGCTGCTCCTATTTTGACTCGAGCTGATGTATATTAGTTGGTCTTGGCCCCTCCGAGCCTTCCGCAAATTAGTATACATTTGGTATCCAACTATGTGATACAAACTGCTAATTAAATCTGATATAGGTATTGACTTCAGTTACTATTATGACATTTATACTTTGATTAGATGACATTATACATTGTTCCAAAGATGAGAAATTTTTAATCATGGACCTTATATTGACATGCAGAACAAGTAAGTGTAGTTGATCATTAGGGACACATTCAAGAAACTCATTAATATTTATACAGTTTAAGCACTCGCTTAATTCATCAAGCACAGAGATCATTTATATTAAAATTATAAGCTTATATAGGTATTTTGGTAAGAGAGACTGAACTAAGCTAACTATGATTACACGCCTCGCTTAGCCACTACATTTGAATTGATGATAAAAATTCTGTACCCCTATCAGTTGCAACCCTAGCTGGTATCCCAAATCTCAGTATAAAATTGTTAACAAAGTTCTTGGCAATCTCCTCAGAACTTTTAGTCATCATAGGATACGCTTCTATGTATTTGCTTAACTCGCATTGAATGCTTAAAATATAGGAGTTATTATAATAAAATTATCCTTATCCAAAGGACCTACTACGTCAAGAAAAATCTTTTCCATTGCCGAATTGGCAGTGGTGGTGATAACCATAGGCTCTTGCACATAATGAGAACTATGCTTCTGCTTCTGGCAGTGTCCACATTTCTTAATAAATGCTGATACGTCATTTTCAAGACCTGGCCAAAAATAATATTTCTTGATATTATTATACATTCGTCTTATACCAGCGTGGCCACTAGTTGGTAGAAGATGAAAATCATTTAATATTACTCTTTGGTCGTCTTTATTTTGAATTATTTTCACGTTATTCAAAATACATAATCGTGGTCCGGACCAGCTATCATATGATTTTATTTCGTTAATCATTTTTTGTATAAAATCATCATACATCTTACATCGTATAAAAACTAACTCGTGCACATCTATTTTCTCACAGAAATTTCTCAGTTCCCTCACAAAAGCGGCTGGCGTCAGTTGCGATTGGGATACTGGATTCTTTATAAACAATGTCATTCTTGATGACGAATAACTAAACACATTATTTTCTAATTCGAATGCGTTAGCCCTACGTAGGTTATTTAGTTTAAAGTTGTCCAAAAATTTAAGTTCAACAGATTTCCTCGGTTTACTATGAATTTCTACAACTCTTGGTTGCGCAGGCCAATCGTTAGTAGGAATCATAGCACTCGGAGATATCTGATTATCACGCAATTCTTTACATTTAGACCTAGTCATTACAGTGATAATGCTTTCGTGCATTGTTTTTAAATCTGCTGATGTGACAGGCAATCGTGACATCGCATCAGCTGGAATATTTTCTGAACCTTTCACATATTCTACCGTAAAATCGTATTCTTCGAGTAAAAGTCTAAATTTCATGAGACGACTAGATGGATCTCGCATCCCAAATAAATATATCAGAGGTTTATGATCGGTTTGAATTATAAACGTTCGACCATACAAATAAGGACGAAAATGTTTAACGGCCCACACTATCGCCAACAGTTCCTTTTCCACAGTGGGATAGTTATGTTCCGCTTTATTTAGATTTCTACTTGCAAACGCTATTGGTTTTCTATTATAGTTATACAAAACAGCTCCTAATGAGTGTTTGGAGGCATCAGTTTGCAGTATAAACTTATTATTTATTAAAAAATCTGGATATTGAAGTACTGGGGGAGAGGAAATAATAGTTTTTAACGTAGAAAATGCAATTTGACAATTATTGTCCCAAATAAACTGTTTATTTTTCTTTGTTAGCTGGGTTAAAGGATAGGCTATGTTCGCAAAATTTTTAATAAATTTTCTGTAGTAGTTTGCAAATGCTACGAATTTAATTAATTCTTCTACGTTTGTTGGTACAGGCCAGTTACTTAACGCCTCAATTTTTGTAGGGTCCGGAAGTACACCTTCACCTGAGATAATATGTCCTAAATATAAAATATCCTTTTTTAAGAAACTACATTTATATGGGTTTAGCTTCAAATTTATCTGACGTAATCTAGTAAAAACATCTAGAAGATTTTTATTTTGGTTTATTAGCGAATTGCCGAAAACCACAAGGTCATCTAAATATACGAGGCATTTTTCATATGTTAAGCCTGACATTGCAACAGTCATCATTTTTGAAAAAGCATTTGGGCTAGTTTTCAGCCCCATTGGAAGTCTCGTCATTTGGTATTGACTCGAAACGGAAGCAATACTTTTTTCATTTACCTCATTATCTAGAATTTTAAATTGTCCTGAACAAAATGCAGTGTACTTGCGACTGTTAATGTCAAGGTTGCACTGATAATATCCACTAGAAAGGTCAAGAGTAGAAAAGTAAATAGAACCTGAAAGTGAGTCCAAAATTTCAGTAATGTTTGGGAGAGGAAATTTATCATCCTGTATACAATTGTTTAATTTTCTGTAATCGATCACTAACCTCCATTTTTGTTTACCTGAACTATCTAGTTTTTTAGGAACTAACAATAACGGGCTAGACCATTCGGATCGACATGGTTCAATTATGCCCTCTCGTAACATGTTACTAATCTGCTCGTTTACTTCGCGTTTTTGTGAATACGGGATCCTATAAGGTTTACTAAAAACTGGCTGAGCATTCGGTTTTAAACTAATATTATGTTCATAAATATTTGTCGTAGTCAGTTGATCTCCTGGCAATAAAAATATATCTGAAAATTTAGCACAAATATTTTCGATACCGATTTGTTCCTCGTTGTTCAAATGACTCAAATTTAGTAGACCAAATAACCGTTTGACACGATTCGCATTTGCATTTTCACATTGCTCAAAAGTACACAAGTTATAATCGCTTATTTTTATATATTAGGTTGAATGTTATTAAGGCGAACTTCATTCTCACTGGTATTTAATATTAAAATAGGTATCACGCCATTTAAAGGTTTTACTAATACGCTAGCTAGAAATATTCCTTCATGTAATTCGGACGAACAAACAAGACATTCTTCTGTATAGTTAGTTTGTATATAATGAATTGATTCAGATCTAGGCGGTAATGTAAAACAATGAGAATTCGTTTCCTCTTCAAACTTAGATTTTAGAGGCAAATTAATATTAAAGTTATTTTTAGTAAGTATTAAAGACAAAGAACTGAAATCTAATACAGCATTAAATTTGGTAAGAAAATCTTGTCCTATTATAGCATGCGCCTTACATGGTAAAGAATTAAAAACATAAAACTTCTGCTTAAATGACTGTCCTACTAAGTCCAAACAATCACTCAGTGTTAAATAAACATATCCGATTGCTTCTATTGCGCCGCCAATTCCGCTTATCGTAATGCTCTCTTTATGGATAGGAATGTTCAATTCAATAACATGTTTATATTTTATTGCACAAATGGAAGCGCCCGTGTCTATTAAAAATGTATAGTTATATTTTTCTATATATAAATCAATACAATAAGTATTGTTACTTGCACATATAAATCCTTTATTCACGAAAAAACTGAGATTGCTCTCTAGCTGCATTGGAATTAGTAGACTCATCATTTACAACATTAATGTTTGCATTTTGTCGCGACTTCTGGTGACCTCGACCGCGGTAGTTATTGTACCTATTATTAAAATTAGAAGACCTACCTTGGTACTGTGTTGACTGTCCTCGGTTCTGGAAGGCACGACCACGGCCTCCTCGATAGAACGTAGTACACGGTCACGGTGATAGTTTGACCTGCTGTAATTATTATAGGGAGATGCATCCTTAAATTGACGAGTGGGGGCACCCCTGTAATTATTATAATGACCTCGGTTTTGTGAACCTAGAAAGGGTTTATTTCCCCTTTTATGGAATGTCAAAACATTTCCTGATTGAGACGGCACGACCATCGTCTCTTCGTCTACTGCTGCCTGAACAGCGTCTTGAAGGCTATCAAATTTTTGAGCGGCTATTATGGTACTAAGACGCCTATTGCGTAAACCGTCGGCAAAACGTTTTATTGCTTGTTTTTCATTTAATGGCTGTAAAATTGCCAAATTTTCCGTTTTTCCGTCAGCTTGCGCAACAGACAAGTTCATAAATATCTCAGTTAACTCCTTACCATAATCGTTAATTGACAGCTGATCCTGTCGCAGGGTCTGTAGTTTATTTTGTAAAGCGACAGAACTCTTTTTAGGCAATAGCATCATACGCATATCATATATTAATGTATCTACGGATGTATATTTAGATTTAAGTTTTAGCTTAGCAGTTTGAGATAGGCGACTCTTCAAAACAAAGTTAACTAGACTTGCTCTAGATTGTTCATCCTTCAAAGTAGAGCTATAGTAATCGATTCCATCAATCAATTGTCTGGTCATTGATTCCTCATTATTCATAACCGGTAATAAACTCAGGGCGGTTTTGAAGTTGAATTCCATTTTGGATTCAATTTTGTCATTCGATGTTGAACCAAATAACTCACGAGTACGCGTCTCAGACGTACGCACATGCACCTTATTACAAAATTCCTTAATCTCGGAATAAAGTTCCTTAATTTTGTCACTGGAAGATTGAATTAATAACAAAATTTCACCGCTAATTTCTTTCTCAAATATTTGTTTTGTAATATTAGGACTCAAGGCCGTATAACTGTTAAACACAATAGTAGCTTCCTCTAATTTTTCTTTTAAACGCTCTGGCGTTCTTCTCTCATAACTGAGTTTAACAAGATTTTCTTTTATAAATTTTAATGTCTCACATATACTCTGAAGCTCCTGGGCCATAATATTAAAACATTATTAAAAAAAAATAATGCTGAATGCATAAATTTTACATAATAACTTAGTAACTATAAAATTACCTCCGTTTTACCTTGCGCGGCACTTTCACTTAATTTTGTTTTTTATTTAGACCCGAACACTGGTTTTGTTTAATGTTTGTCACACGACGCCGAAGTACTCTGCTGTCCAGCTTTGCACGTAGAATATCTCACATCATATAAAGCTGCGGTATCTCTGCGTCTAGAAAATGACCTCCTAAAATTTTCACGTATCATTTGGTCATTTATCCATCCGTGGTGACATCTTTTGTAACATCTCCACATGTAGTAAGCTCCGACCAACAGGCACAGCCCAAGAAGTATAACCATAACAGTGCTAATTGTAGACAAATGGAACTGCAGCTGCTCCGTGCTAGCTCCAATCGAAGAACCTATGCCATTTTGATTTATTACAACTTCTTCGGGTTTTGCAGAATTCGAGTTACACATTGCTATTTTGTCAAATGTTCTAGGGACACACACTATGTATCGTATTTGAGCTATTACGCCACTGACTGTAACCCGACGCCACACACCAAACTTGGCAGGGTCGCCATGTAAGGTTGGGATACTAGATCGAATGAAACGCTCTGACTGTTGAGTAATAACTGAATATTTATTGAATAATCATTAGTATATATCTAAAGTGTACAATGGATTATGCTGACATAGCTTATACACTACAATAGTTAAGTAGATAGATTTTGCCTTGATCTTCCTTACATGCCTTTACGAGACCGTTCTTGAACCAAACATACTTGAAGTTTAGCTTGATTTTTAATTCTTGTTTTGCGTGCCATAGGATTTGCTTGTTAAGTTGCGACATTTTTCCCTGATATATATATACTGGGCCGCTGTTGGTACTTTCTTTCGGTTGAATATCTGATATTTTCACTTTGGATGATTTAGATGCCTTAAGTTTTTAATATTTTCTTCGAGCTCTACCTGAATGATTCCGACCTGGCCATTTTTTCCTGGTAGTCTATATGATTTTTTGTTGCCCTTTATTTGTTAACTTAATCTTCTGAACCAGATTATCCACATTCTCGTCTTCGTGACTAGGCACATTCACTATTTCTATATAATTAGACAGTATTGTTTGTTCCATTATTTGAATTTGCTGCTCCAGAGTGCCTACCCTCGTTTCCAAATTGTTGTTTTTATTTGTTTATTCTGTTTTTTCTTTCTAAATTCTTAATAGTTTGCTTAAATATATCATGCATGCCATTACCTCGTCAAGTTTCTCGCTATTAAATTGCAACGATTTATTCACTTCCTTCATTTCAGTTTTAATTGCTTTCTTTACTTCTCTTGAGATGTCTTTGAGAAGCTTGGCAGCACCAGCTTGAAAAACTGTTTCATTTACTTCTTCATCGTCTTCCTCGAGTATTATTATGGATGATTTTCGCCTCGAGGACTCCTGAGACAATCCAAACTGGTCCACCCTAGTCCAAGTGCAACTGCTTTGAGGGCGTGTAGTTGCTTGTTAGTTAAGCCGGTACATTTCGTACTCAAATGTACTCAACGTTCACATTTACTGCACTCCACGCCCACTCCATTTTCATAATTGATTTATTAGTTATCGCACTTGGAAGACATTATAGTAGTTTAAGCGAAAGGAATTATAATGAGAGATCTGTCACTTACGACGTATCTGAGTTGACTGAAAGTTCGCGCAACATACCGTCGCCGTGAACAAGGCGGCGAACGAAAGAACTCCCACTTCTAGGGTCGCCACTAGAATCCGCCTTAGTGTCCCCCACGCCAGGCCCTAGGTCAGCGTGTGCTGCGCTGAATCCTCGCTAGCATCACAGTGATGGCACTCCAGCCATCATTCACGCGGCTATTCATTCATGTGACCACTCTAGCCAGTCCACTATGATGGGTCTTACCGCCGCCATTACGGCGTACCCTGCACATGGGTGCCCAAGTTGTAGCTCTCACTTCGCTACCATATCACTATAGAGCTGGGACTTCACGAGCTGGATTTCTTCAGACTCGGGTTCAGGTCCGGTCTGTCCACCTCCTTTCTATATCGTTGTAGCATCAAAAGAGCTCCTGCCTCCAGGAATCAGGTTCCACGGTAGCGCCCCGCGTGAAAGATATCGTGTGGTACCCCTTAATGATAATTATCGTGTGCTATGGAGCTTCTACACGTGATTGGCCTTCAGTGTCTCCGCCCATATGGGGCCACGCATATAGGCCGAGGGAACGCATGATTCCCGCGTAAGCTCCTGCAGAAGTCATCCGGCCTTTTCATGTTGGGCAGCAGCCTTGCCAGAGCGTTATCTGTGCCCTTCAATCTAGGAGCCAAACGTTGGAGATACTCCCCGAAGTACGACCGGCTGTCGGGCACGAGCACCAAATATTTCATCTGGGACTTGACGCCTGTAGGAGTGTCTGGTTAGATTCCTCCGGTGGCGCGCGCCGAACCCCATGGAAGAACATGGCCTCGGTTTTGTGAAGAGCCACCTCAAGAGTGAGCCACCGGATTCGTTCCACGACATGGCCAACCGCGGTCGTGGCTTTCAGGGTCGCCTCGCGGCGGTGTGTAGTATGGAACTCCAGGGCAAGATTTTAAATGCGTTGGCGATATCCAGGAACACCGCTAGCAACATCTGGCCCCGGGGGACCGCATCCTCCGCCAGATCCCTCACGCGCATTATAGCATCCATGGTGGAGCGCCTCTGGCGAAGCTATATTAATCATTCGCCAGATCCAGCCCCACTTTTGAGAGTGTAAGAGCCCCTCAGACGATTCTTACTTCTTGTATAGTGGTTGCAAGTTATCTCATCTGGCTCTGGCTACAAGCTCTCTCTATGGCGCGCTTTGTATCTCTGTACGCACCATTCTATACATGCTGCTGTTGGTCAACAGTATACTCTTCACTAAATTGTGGGTTGCAAAAATAATCTAGAGAAAGACAAAACTATCCCCTAGTCCCCTAAGAGGAATGCACGTGGCCATCTGCTGGCCGGCTTCATGGAGAAGGAGGGCCTTTTTATGATGAACTCCTTCTTCAGAAAGCCGGAACAGCGTAAGTGGACATAAATAAATAAATAAATAAATAAATCGTTTATTTCTCACCACAAACCAATAAAACAAAACATGAACAGAAGGATTGCTGTAAGCACATTGGGTTGTGGATCGCTGGTGCCTGTGGTAGGTAATAAGAACCTGAATTACAGGTCACCAGGTACCCACGATCTGATACAATTCAAAACTTATAACTTATACATTGCTGCATTATAAAATAAGAGAAACAAAAAGTTGGTGAATTTAGGGTAAGAAGCGTGTGTGTGCGTGTGTGTGTGCGTGTGTGTGTGTGTGTGTGTGTGTGTGTGTGTATGTGTGTGGTGGGGACGAGTAAAGAAATAACTGCGCTAGGAAGGCACTTCAAGCAGTTCTTCTGTTGTTATGTAATTTTGCTGAAGTAGCCATGCTTGAACCATCTGCTTACAGTTGTAGTGATTGAGGACGTTTAGTGTTAGGATATGGTGTAATCGGTTATAGAGATAGGGTCCAAGAAATGCAAAAAAACTACGGATAAACGACGTGCGTATGGGTGTAGATCTAGCAACCAAGTGATTACGTCGAGAGGATTCTCTATTGTACGGTGTTAGGGAGTGTTGTCTGGCTATTACGGAGAGAACAAACAATTGTCTTAGAGACGGGGTTTGAAGTGGGAGACTTTGAGGATAGCCCTTTGCGCACGTTCAGCTAACATAATGTGAGTTTGCGCGGCTCCTCCCCACGTGTCAACGCAATATGCCAGAATAGACTGGCAGAGTGCTAGATACACCATCTTCATAATCTCCGCGTCTGCTGAGTAGCGCAATTGCTTGAAGATGTAGATCAGTTTACGAACTCTTTTGGATAGTTGGACGATGTGTTCCTTGAAGGTAAGATTACTATCGATTACAACTCCAAGGTATTTTATAGATGAAACCTTCTCAATACACACATGAGTACTTGCTGGCGAGCCCGGATTGATTAGGTCAGAGTATCCCTCCACAGTTACTTGTAAGGTGTTGTCCATAAGTGCGGGGCGATTGCGCATACTAAAAGCAACTACTTTGGTTTTACTGATATTAAGAGTCAGTAGATTAGCATGAAGCCAAAATCTGACTGTGTCAAAACCTTCTTGGGCAAGGCGAAATGTATCAACCCATGTGCTTGAAGTGAATACAAGCGCTGTATCGTCTGCGTACGAGAACAGTTTTCCATTTGTCAGACTGATATTACATAAATCATTAATGAAGATCAGGAACAGACTAGGGCCCAAGATACTGCCCTGGGGCACGCCATACTCCACCGACATCTCAGTACTCATATGTGGTCCCAATTTAACACACTGAGTTCTATTTGTAAGATAGCTTCGGAACAGAGATAGCTGGGTTCCTCTTATGCCCATTTTTTCCAGCTTTGATAGTAAAATGGGGGTAGAAACCGTGTCAAAAGCCTTAGCAAGATCAAGGAAAAGAGCAGCGCATTTTTGTTTTCTGTCCAGACTTGTAACTATATAATCTGTAAGGCTGTGTACAGCATCAGCAGTGGAGAGGTTAGCTCTAAACCCAAATTGGTTGTCTGACAATAGATTTTGCTTTTCTAAGTAGGTTACAAGCCTAGAATTTAGAATTTTCTCTAGCACCTTAGACATGGTAGGCAATACCGAGATAGGTCTGTAATTCTCAACACGGCTTCGATCCCCAGTTTTATAAATAGGGTGTAGGAGCGCCTTCTTGAAAAGGTCGGGGAATACGCCGGTAGTTAAGCAAAGATTGCAGATGGAGGTGAGTGGGGGAATAAGTATTGATTTGTGTCTTTTCAGAAATGAGGAGGATATACCGTCCCATCCCGTTGCGGAGCTGTTTTTAAGGGACATTATTAAGCGTTCTACCTCTTCCTCGTCGGTTTCAAGGAGTGCAAAAGAATTCACAAAGTCGGCTGTACCACCGACTGTCAGGGAGCTTGAGGGCAGGTATGCTTTCTGTTTTTCGGCTAGCCGCTTTCCAATGTTAATGAAATAGGAGTTGATATTATCAACGGCACACTGACTACTGATGCTTGTGTCTAAGAGGGAATTAGCAAGACTCGACGATTTAGTAGTGTTGGTGATAGATTTTACCACTTTCCAGACTTGCTTTGAATTTTTACCGGCCTTTTCAAGTTCCATCCTTTCATAGGCTCTTTTACTTCTCTTAAGAAGTGCAGTGCAGTAATTGCGATACCTTTTATAAGAGGTTTGTAAGATCATATTGGCTCGATCTTTCATTAGTTGCCTGTAAAGATTATTCCTATGGCGCATACACCTGATCAAACCAGAGGTGATCCAGGGTTTGATAGGTCTTCGTCGTCTCGATAAAGTGACAACCGTAGTGTTATTCTTTATTGCTAGACGCACAGATTCAATAAGGAATTGGGTTACCGTATTGGGATTAGTTGCAGAATAAACAGGGTCAAAACTAATGGAACACAAGTCGCTAGCCAATTTTTCTTCATTTATTTTAGATATGAAAGAGCTACCCGCTTTGGGTTTCTGCATAGAGATCGCTATAATTATTGCAAAATGGTCTGTGACAGTGGAATCCAAGACTAGAACCTTGGTAGGGAATATAGTCCTTATGTTCGCGTGATCAAGGCATGTCAACATGTCATGTGTCTTAAAAGTATGACCTGGGCTAAGGCCGTGATGAGCAAGAAGCTCCAAATAATCAAGGGTACTAGACTCTTGACAATCCTCGCAGATGTCGATGTTAATGTCACCAGTAAGTACGACATTCTTATAGGATTTCAATTCGCTGAGGACCGGGTCTAGAGAGTGTATAAAATTTGAGGGACTCTTAAATTGACTAGGCCGGTAGATACCAATTAAAGCTAGATCTGGTCCCACCGACAATATAAGACCACTTGCTTCAGATAAATCTGGCTCTTTTACGCATACATTAGTCATGGTAGATTTTGTGTAAACCACGACACCGTCGTTTTGGTTATGGGTTACCAATGTTTTATACGAATTAAAGCCGTCTAGAAGAGGAATTATCGGGTTTTGAGATAGTCGACACTCTGTCAGCACTATTATATCACATTCTATTTTAATTCTTTGTAATAGTGTCAGGAGACCCGAGAAGTTTGCGCCAATACTCCGAATATTTAATGATAAAATTGTGGGATAGGGGCGCATTGGTTGTATATATGCAGCACATTCCTCAGGACCACACAAGCATGACTCACAGATGGATACGGCGTCGAGGTCGGAAATAATATCATTTATGGCCGCGAATGTTAGGAAAAATGGTATAACTGAGGGTGACCAACATCAACGCAGGTAGTGATAAAACATAACACTTACCAACCCCATGAGAAGCAGCACATATTATTGTCATACAGTGTATAGTTATGGCTGAGTATGCAGTATGAATGTAATACACGTTTGGTATGATTGAGGTTTTTTGAGGATATTGCTTGAGTGTAGTGTGTATTTGCAAGCCTGTGTGTGTGTTTAGATGTATATGCGAACTGAAAATAAGAGACAGAGTGAGAGTTATGCGTGAGGGTTTAATTGAGCGTGAGGTTCGAGGTACAATTATAAAACATCTATAAATTAATTCCAGATTGCACGAAAAGGGTAAATTAATCACATAGCAATATTTGTTGATAATGGAAGGGGGTATAAAATCATGCATTCTAAAAATTGCCAAACAGTAACATGTCCGTTCGATCAATTCCGCTCCTTCACTTGATCTTAAGTAATGTAGTGACGTTAATGTGATTACCATAAAATGGCATGATATTGAGTTTGTTTTTATTAAGTGTATTAATTGATTAGAGTATTTGGGGTGTTGTATAGATGTGATTTTGTTACTTGTATTGTTTATAGAGAATATAGGGGGTTGCACATTAAGTATTGTAATATGACATAGACTTAACCTAGTAGCAGGATATAAGAAGTAACAATAGACTATTGTCACACTGGAATTTAAATTGGAGTACACAACAGATAAAAAAGAAGAGCACTGAGTCGGCATCATCGCAGTAGCGATAAATGCCAAGGTAATACAAACGATATTATAATGTACACCACCAATGAACCCATACTTTCTAACGTTAGAAGTATAAGTTCCCCGATGCACACACAGAATTACTGATAATTTTAACCTAAGATTCGGCTTCTTTACTGTTAGATATCTTTTTAAGACAAGATAGTGAGTGAATTGTGATCGGGTCCATTCCTTCACGCTCCCTGAGAAAAATTTTATTACCATGGCACCAACAGAACTTAAAATTATTTTGCTTGCCGAAATTCCGTGCCTCATAGAATAGCTGACGCAAGCTACCTGGAAGGTGTTCGGTGACAAATATTGGATTGATCGGGCCGCTGAGTCCAATGTGTCCTGTATTGAGTTTTTCAGTGGACGGCAGACCTTTATTAAATGTTCGAATTCTTTTGAGTACTTGGTTTTTCAGGGGGACGCTCAGAAATTCGGCAACTATTGGTCTATTAGAGCCTTTTTTACACGGTAGCCGATAGACATCACGAAGGTCATTTAATTTTGCCTGCGTCTCCACAGCATTACAGGTCTTGATGACGATGGAAGTCAGGTCATTTGTAGTTTCATTGTCGTTCTGAGGCACGTTTTTTATTTCAATGGTAGACGAACGTGAACTGCGTTGCAGGTCATTAACTTTTTTTTCCAGCTCGAGGATATAGTTACGCTGCTCCAGTTTTTCTTTCTCCAGATTCATGATAGTTTTCTTCAGGTCCTCGTACCCCGCATTCATGAACTCTATTGATTTTTCTATTTCGCTGCTTGTTTTCTGAATATTTCTATTTTGCGTCTTGACTTCGGCCATATCGGCTGTGATTTTATTTAAGATTCGATCTTGGTCCGCTTTCCAGGAGGTGAGCATATCTCTGATCGACTGTTCAAAAGTTTTTAGTTCGATAGGTGAGAAATCCGGACGAAGACGCTTGTTTCTTGACGTTGATGTTGTTGTGTTTCCGTCCAGTCTAGTACGGGTGTATAATTCCGGCGTACAAAAGGCCTCCAGATTTTCCGATTCACCTGTAGGAGGCGGAGTGCGTATCGAGTTGGGCATACTAGTGCTTAGAATTATCAGTGATATGTTTCTCAAGAGCACCTCAGAATAAGTGTCCTTCAGTTGAACAACGCCAACAAAGTTTAAAAATATGAAAGTAATAATTATTATATTTCTGGTAGTATTCTTCCCCTTATATATTTTTTTTTCCTTTTAGTCAAATTTTAATTTTCCACTGGTATCATTTAGTATGGATAGTTTATCTATAGCCTGCTAGATGGCGCTAGTGAGTGGCCAATGATACACGACTGCACCCGACAAATGTCAACAATTCTGATTAATCTGTGTCACAAATACGGGAATTTTAGTTCGGCAACTTGACGTTGCTCGACGCTAGTAGTCTGTTTTTGAAAAATAATTTTCTCAACGACCAATAATCCTACATCAAATAATGGTTTTAGGTAAAAAAATCTTGTTGGGTCGGGTGTAGCGATATCGCTTTTTTGAAGGCACTTTGATGTTTAGGAATTTATATAAAAAGGTAGTGTTTTGGGTTCAAAACTTGAAATTTTGTACCTTTCAGCTGCGAACTGGCCAACCTTCTTCCTTTTACTTTTCCACTGATATTGTAGCCACTACCAATAATTTCACGTAACCAGGATGTTATTTGCTCTCAATTGCACAGTTTTATTCACAGGGTTTGTTACTATTTATAATTTTCCAGATTTAAAATACGCAGACAATGTATAGTCGACAGTGTTGCCAGTGTTGATCCATGGCTACACCCTAACGGTGTCACAAAAAATGAGATTGATTTCATCTTGTCGACGAAGAGGCACATATTCAATGATGTCTCCGTGATCAATTCAGTAAAAACAGGAAGCGATCACCGGATGGTAAGAGGCACATTGAATCTTAGAACAAAGCTCGAAAGATGTCGTCAGCTCGAGTTGCAGAATCGCTTCGAATGCCTGGGAGATTGCGAAAATGTGGATGATTACAATGACAGATTTGTGGAAATTGTCCAAACGACTGGGTCTAAGATCTTCAAAGCCCGTCGTTCAAAAGGAACCAAAAAGATTTCGGACCTCACCAACAAACTCATGGAACAAAGACGAAATTTGGTTCTGCAGTCCTCTGAAGATGCTACTCAGTATCGGCGTTTAAACAGACAGATCTCCAAGTCCTTGACTCGCGACCTACGCCAATTTAATACGACTCGTATTAAGGAGGCGATTGAGAGCAACAAAGGCTCAAAGGTTTTCGCAAGGGATCTGTCTGTTGGTCAAAGCCAACTGAATAAACTGAAGGCGGAGGATGGCAGAATTATTTCGTCAAAGCCGGAGCTGTTGGAAGAGGTCGAGAAGTTCTACGGACAATTATACACGAGTGTACGGCAATCTGTTAATAATCTGGCCAAAGACCCAAGAGCCAGATTGACCCGACACTATACCGAGGATATCCCGGACGTCAGCCTGTACGAGATTAGAATGGCTCTCAAACAGCTAAAGAACAATAAGGCACCGGGTGATGATGGGATCACGGCTGAGCTTCTAAAAGCTGGTGGAACACCGATACTTAAAGCTCTTCAGAAGCTATTTGATTCCGTCATACTCGAGGGAGGAACGCCTAAGGCATGGCACAGAAGTGTGGTGGTACTCTTCTTCAAAAAGGTGATAAAACCTTGTTGAAGAATTATAGACCCATCTCGCTTCTGAGCCATGTCTACAAGTTGTTTTCGAGAGTCATTACGAATCGTCTCGCTCGCAGGTTCGACGACTTCCAGCCTCCCGAACAAGCCGGTTTCCGAAAAGGCTTTAGCACCATAGACCACATACATACGCTGCGACAGATTATACAGAAGACTGAGGAGTATAATCAGCCACTCTGCTTGGCGTTTGTGGACTATGAGAAAGCCTTCGATTCGATCGAGACCTGGGCTGTGCTACAGTCTCTCCAACGGTGCCAAATTGACTATCGATATATCGAAGCGCTGAAGTGTTTGTACGAAAACGCCACCATGTCAGTCCGCCTCCAGGATCAAAGCTCAAAACCTATCCAGTTACAGCGAGGGGTGAGACAGGGAGACGTTATATCTCCGAAACTGTTCACCGCCGGCCTGGAAGATGTTTTCAAGCTCCTGGACTGGAGAAGACTCGGCATCAATATCAACGGCGAGTACATCACTCACCTTCGATTCGCGGACGATATCGTAGTCATGGCTGAGACCTTGGAAGACCTAGGCACAATGCTCGAAGACCTCAGTAGAGCCTCCCAACAAGTGGGCCTCAAAATGAACATGGACAAGACGAAAATTATGTCAAATGTCCATGTCGCACCCACTTCTTCTTTAAAGGTTGCAGACTCTACACTCGAAGTTGTCGACGAATATGTTTACCTGGGACAGACAGTCCAGTTAGGCAGGTCCAACTTTGAGAAAGAGGTCAATCGTCGAATCCAACTCGGCTGGGCAGCGTTCGGGAAGCTTCGTAATATCTTCTCGTCCAAAATACCGCAGTGTCTCAAGACTAAAGTCTACGATCAGTGTGTGTTGCCAGCGATGACCTACGGAACTGAGACTTGGTCCCTTACTATGGGCCTCATAAGAAGGCTCAAGGTCACCCAAAGGGCGATGGAGCGTGCTATGCTCGGAGTTTCCCTGCGTGATCGAATCAGAAATGAGGAGATCCGCAGGAGAACTAAAGTAACCGACATAGCACACAGAATCGCCAAACTTAAGTGGCAGTGGGCGGGGCACATAGCTCGTAGAACAGATGGCCGTTGGGGCAAGAGAGTTCTCGAGTGGCGACCACGCGCCGGAAGACGCAGTGTAGGCAGGCCTCCCACACGGTGGACCGACGACCTGGTGAAGGTCGCGGGAAGGGCATGGATGCGGAAGGCGCAGGACCGGTCACTGTGGAAATCCTTGGGGGAGGCCTTTGTCCAGCAGTGGACGTCTTTCGGCTGAAATGATGATGATGATGATGATGAAGCTCCACACAATTATATTTAGTTTTATCACTGTATACATTAAATGTTTACCTGACGATGAGTTATTCGATCGAAATGTGTCGTAATATTCACGGAACAGAAAAAACGATGGAAGTGTGAAGTAGGCGTGGCACGCGTGTCATTGTTATGCGGAGATTTGCAAGACCTTACAATTTCAACCTTCAGTCGTATCTGTCATCACGTGTATTTGACAGTTTTGGACCGTGTGTTATTTAATACTATTTAATAGAAATATGCCTTACTGGGCCATTTTGCAGTGCACCGATGATAGTAGGAGCATAAATATTCGAAATGGAGTTGTTTTATACCATCGATAAGTCAGGATATAACAGAATTTATAACTAATCTTATTGAAATGCAAAGAAATAAAATAAAATGAAAAATCAACCTTACCACATATTAATAAAGCTTGTTTTTAATTACACACAATAGACATGTCATTCTTATATATTCTAGAACTTTCTTCGCTACTCATTTAGTGATGTAGTCAAACTTTATCGATATCTACTTTTTTAGAAACATTTATAAACTTTTGTCAAATGGTTTTATGGTTTTTTTTTTAATATCACGGAACATTCTGAACTCTGCTGCATACTCATTCAAAGGATACGGGCGTGATGTTATGGTGTGTAGTGGCATAGACATAGCAATAATATGCGGTTTGCAGCAATTACTGCAGATTTCCTGGTATTTATTGAAGAGTTTCGTGGTCTCTTTCTGAAACCCTTTATCGGATCTTTACAAAAAATAAATGGTATAATTCCGGAATAGTCTTCTTTCGAACAAAGAAGGAATTTTGCAAATTCGTCTACACATGACGAAGCTATGCGCGTACAAACATACAAAAATATAAACTTCCGAATTGAACAACTCCAGCTGGATATTTCCTAGTTTGTGAACGCGGCGCAACATGCATACGCGATCAGCAAATAGATTTTGGTGCTCTACGTTTTCTCATTTTATGCAAATTAAATTAATTATTTCAAAGTAGTGTATGAAACTGCTCGTAATATGGTCTTAAAACACCCGTCTGATACTGTAAAATACTCGCACTCGTATTTTAAGTATCCTTAAAGCGATTTCACATTTTCTGATATTGGGTGTCGGACGCCGATAGCCGTTACCATGTGCGGTTTCCACATATATTCAATAAAATCGGTCCGATTCGGCCATTTGCTCGATCGCACAGACTGGATGAAAAAAAGAAAAAATATCCTAGCAATTATTTTTAACATAGTATCAAGTTCTTTTTCTACTTTATTTTATTTCCTTCGATGTCGGAGCCGACACTAATATCGGATATCGGATGCGCCGGATAGTGTGAAAACGTTTTTATTTTGCAACAGTTACATAAAGTATCTACTATAAATGGACACTTGTTTTATTTCAATCAAACAGGTACATACGTAGTTTGACGTCTTCATACATTTTTAATCGTTAATAAAAAAACAGTTCAACAAGCTATAAAATCCCTCTTTTTTAGTACTCTTAGATTATAATTACTAGCAGCGTTTGGAATCCTTTGACATTTTGAAAACAAATTTCAAATCCATCGGTATTGCCAAAATTTTGGGTCACCGCTCTAGCGTTAACGTTAGAGAGTTAAAGTGAGAGAGATAATACTTCAAAGTAATATCAACCGTATTCCTAAAGCTTAAGGTTTTAAATAACATTCTTAAAATAAACGGACATCTGTTGAGGAGTAGTTGAACTTTTTCGGAATAGAGTTAGAGCAAGTT
Source organism: Eilema caniola (assembly GCA_949126895.1). Classification (NCBI taxonomy): domain Eukaryota; kingdom Metazoa; phylum Arthropoda; class Insecta; order Lepidoptera; family Erebidae; genus Eilema; species Eilema caniola. The sequence goes on from OX421462.1 coordinate 634,688, forward strand.
TGATTCAGATACAAAACGTCGTAAATTCTTTTTTTTATCTATATAAAAGTAATCACTAAAGCGAATTTATAAGGTATGTTTTCGTTTTGCAGTGAGCATATTTTAGGCTAGTTTGGTATTAAAGATATACGACCAATCAAAACAATTGTTTACTAGTAGTGCAACGTATTATTATCTGGTTGTATGTGTGAGTTTGGCGACTTTGGGTCCGCTATTGAATCTGTCCTATCACACTTCCAACAGTTTTTTCTGTTCTGTGGTAATATTATAAATTAAATATTAGTATTTATATTATACAGTGATAAAACTAAATATAATTGTGTGGAACTTGTAAACTGAGTTTTTTAATATATACGAGGGTCAAACTAAAAGTTCTTAGAACTGGCCACTTATAAACAATATAATAAAAAAATAATTCTAAAATTTGAAAATAGAACTCTTATCTATATTTCATTCATTTGTCATTTGTTTTACGATTTGGCGGCAAATTGAAAATTGTCTGTGTCACGTCAACATGAATTTAACACGAGAAAATTTTCGTGCAATGATTTTTTATGACTTTCGATGTCATTTAAGTCAACAAGAAAGTTATGATAGATTACGATTGGCCTTTCACGATGAAGCCCCATCTCGTGCGACTGTTTACAACTGGTTTAATGAGTTTAAACGTGGTCGCACTAATCTCACTGATGATTTACGTGAGGGACGGCCTTCTACGGCGACGACTGAAGATAACATCTGTGTTGTGCGGCGTATGATAGAAACTGACAAAAGAGTGACCTATCAGCAGATTCGGACAAGCTTAGGCATCGGTATGAGTCAAGTGCACAAAATCCTCCACGAACATTTAGCGGTCAGGAAGCTTTGCGCCCGGTGGATACCTCATAATTTGACTGAGGCTCAAAAACTCCATCGTGTGGATTGGTGCCGTAAAATGATTGCAAGATTTAACGGAGGTGACTCAAATGCTGTATTCGACATACTAACAGGTGACGAAAGCTGGATTTACTGTTATGATCCTGAAACCAAAAGACAATCTGCTCAGTGGGTGTTTCCTTTCGAGGAGTTGCCAACTAAAGTGAACAGAGATCGAAGTGCGGGAAAAAAAATGGTGGCCTCGTTCTTTGGAAGGATAGGTCATTTCGCAACAATTGTGTTAGAGGATCAAAAAACAGTTTCTGCAGAATGGTACACTACCAATTGTTTGCCACTTGTCTTGGAAAAAGTTCGAGAGAAACGACCTCGCAGTAGGATCCTCCTTCACCACGACAACGCCTCGTCGCACACCGCCAAGCGAACGATCGACAATTTGGCGACGTCAAACGTTGAATTACTGGGTCACCCGCCGTATAGCCCCGACCTCGCGCCTTGTGATTTTTATTTATTTCCAAAAATACTTAAAGGAAAGCGGTTTATGAGTGCTGAAGAAGCGGTGGCTGCGTATCGCGATGCCATTGAAGAGACCCCTAAGGACGAGTGGGCAAAGTGCTTTTCCCAGTGGTTCCATCGCATGCAGCGGTGTATTGACGTGAATGGACAATATTTTGAAAAGATATAATAAAACTAATAACTGGCTAATGTAATCAGTTTTTGATTTTCTAAGAACTTTCAGTTTGACCCTCGTATAAAGGTAGTAAAATGAAGTTCCATCAAGAAGTTTCAACAAATTCAATCAACTACATTGTTTATTAAATAAAAAAATACGTGATGACTGATGATGATGACCGATCTAATTCACCTCAATGTTATTTTTTTCACGACTAAGTATGTTTATTTTTAGTACAATGTTTCATTTATTTACATAAAATATAACTTTGTTTAAGAAAAACATACTTTTGTATGAAAATAAACACAATTTTGGAAAATCTTTTTTGAATAAATCCCATAGATTTTTCAAACTAAATCAGGTGTTTTGTCTTTTTTTGAGAAGAAGCAAACAACCTTACATGCATTCCATGTCTGTTGGAGGATGGAGACGCAGTCCATACAAAATCAGGCATCCTCCTTTGCATTCCTTATCGCCCCTGTCTACCCCTCGAGAGTATGTATGTATGTATGTATAATTGTTTGGCACGCTCTGCAGCCTGAATGGCTCGATGGATTTTAGCTTGAGAGGTGTCATTAAATTCGTATTTACTGTAATAGTGATACCGGGTACATAAAAAAAAAAATGGCGAATTTTGGTAAAAAAAAATTCACTGAAATTTATCAAGTGGGGTATAGTGAATTTTTATGAAGGGAATTTAAAGACGATTACAAAAATACATAGATATAGTATATCCATAGATTGGTAATGTCAACTAGCGGACGAGACTAAAATTGAATTGTCTATATGTGCACGTAATGTCAATGTGTGCGTCAAAAATGTTGCTCCTGATCTTTTATCGATATCGATGAAATTTCTCGGCAGTGATATATTTTTAGAAAGTCTATCATCCTTTTTGCCTGCGGTGCCGCGGCTATCGCTAGGTTGATGATGACGAAATGAAATAACACCCAGACTCGGAACAAGAAATTCCAAACATTACCACCGATATTCGAAATTATCAGAACATAATGTAACAATATTCGAGGGAAAGAGATATTATCAAAAATGTGTATAAGAAGAAAAGATCAAGAAAATAATAAGAGTACAAATTTAAAAATGGTTTATTAATCATCGGAATGTATCTTCTACATACCACCTATGTTAGTGTTCTACGCAGTGGTTTAATTTTTACCTTGAATTCAAATGTAATATGTTCTTTGTGTTAGCAGAAAGGTTTATACACTATTTAATAACTATTAAAATTTATGTTATATTTCTTGTAGAGGAATATAAGATCTACTTCTAATTTTATTATTGATTTTGGGTGTATACAGACCCTACTTAAGACTTTCGGGGCCCAAGCCAACCTTACCTGCTAGCTGGTACACCTGCTGAACAACGGACGCCATTCTGGTGCAGGCTATAAGGTCAGACGGCAGTCGCTTCCGTAATGGCCAAATAAGAAACTTAATAAAAAATGCAAACCCCGGCTTCAAAGCTGGGCTATTGGAAATACTTAAGCATAACTATTCCTTACTGGTATAGATATGGTTGGAACAGAACCATGTAGTAACCTCCTCCTCTGTTTACCAATTGCTGAAAAGCAGTTTTCATTGAAGTGTTTACTGCATATAGCAGAATATTTATGTGGAGACCAATTTGGTCTATTTAACATGCGAAGCCATTTGTCTCTGACATCTGGTTTTACAGGAAATCTGCATATAAATTATTTGTTACTAAGGGAACAGGATAAATAATAGTACCACGTACAGAAGTATTAAATTAGTACCTAATGGCTTCATGTAAATATCAAACAGTCAACAATCAATTAGACACAGAATCATGCATACAATCGATACTATTATAATATTCTAAATGGCGCAGTACCTACTATTATAGTTACGAGCGTGGGGGTCGGTTTAAATAGAAAATGCGAGCACAACCGTTGAAAACAGATTTTATTCAGCTGCACTTAAATTAATACATTACACTAAGTTCACAAGAAACAAAATTTTCAACCTTCAGCCATCACAATCACATTCGATACAACGAAATAATGTCGCGATCACATCCCTACAAGGTGAGGTTATAATTATCCTGATTTTCTGTATTAATTATATCTTAAAAAGGACACTTTCATTTATTCCATTTCATTTCAGTGATTTGCATATTGTTTTTTTTATTATATATACACCAAAACTGCCACATTTATGTATTTTTTTTGAAGAAACGATGATTGTAAACAAACATTTAACTTACTGATGAAATGAATAATTTTGGGGATTATTCTTCTTTGATGAATCACAACCTGGTACTGCACATAAACGCATCATAAAATGTTGTTGGTTTTACTGCTATGCCTTTGAATTACTTATATAATCATAAAAAATGTTTAAGCGTTCACTCAATAGTCCCCTATTTCCCTATAACAAATACATGTTTGGTCTCGCTGACAGCATCGTTTACTCTCTCTTTCTAACACATAAAAGTACTATTAGATGCCGGAGCTCTCTTTCACTCCTATTGCCAATCTATGGAAAAGAAAAATACTAAATCTATGCAAAAATATATATTTCATAACTGAAAAGAATAAAATAAATTATTAAAGATAAAAAAAACTCGACTAATGCTGAAAAGATCGAAACAAGCTTTTTAGCAGGCGGTACCCATTTGCAAGTCTCAAATCAGATGAAAATTAATAGGTACCACCTATTTAAAGCTTGTTTTGATCTTTTCAGCATCAGGCGGGTTTTTTATTTTTATTATCTTCACGTAACAGTCACCTATGTCCGTTCCCAAATTTAATCAACCCCTGTACCAAATTTTATCAGGCTATCTTCAAAAATAACAATCTTATATATTTAGTATCATCCACGATTTACCACCTTTTATCTTTTTTTTTCGCGATAAATGGTAGCCTAAGACCGTTCTCAAGGTCTAATGCACCGCTGTGATAACCAGGTGTGGCTAGCGAGTATCACGAAGTATTTGTATGTATTCGCCATCCCTAGTATTTAGTATACTTTCTCTCCAGCCCCTCTAGACAAGTGGCAATTCGTTGGTCGGCGTTTGATGGAATAGAATGACGAATAGGTATATGGGATTTGACGTTTCTGACAGTCGGTAACGCATGTCATATGTGTCAAATCCTATAGGTACATTCTTCATTCTATTCCATCAAACGCCGCCCAACGAATTGCCACTTGCCTAGAGGGGCAGGTAGGGCCCAAGAATTCCATTCCAGCGTTTTTAGATTCATTCGATATCGGTGTCGGTCGCAGGTAGCCAACCTCCGATAGCCATAGAGTGCTGTTCACATATATCAATAAATCGGCTATACAAAATCGGCCCGATACGGCAATTTGCTCGAAAGCATAGACTAGTTAGGGATGCTACGAAAAAAAATCGACCTTATTGACATGACATATATTATATAGATTTTTTAATTATATTCGTGATCAGCGTCAAATATTGGTGTTAATTCGGCATGTCCACCCGATTAAACTAAACTAAACTAAAAATTATCTTATTTTAGTTTAGTTCAACGCTGTGTCTATTCGGTTTGGCCACACGACTAAATTGAATAAACCTTTTTTAATCTGTGAATTCAATGAACGAATGACAACGTCCTTAGAGAAAGAAAGTAGGCCGTCTACTCTGTAAATTACAATAAGAAGTTGTTGAAGTGTGAGAGAGACAATTTAATTTCTTGTCAAAAAACATGTGTTCAAACGTGACCGTAAATTAAAACTCTGAAAAAGTAAACAAACTAAAACCACAAACTTGGCGGCATGGTAATGGGAATATTTTTATATAATTTAAAACAACAATTAAGGCCAAATTGTGTAGCAGAGCATATTATAATATTTCAGACTATTTGAATGATAAAAATGCTTGGGATTAAGTAGCTCTAAGTCAACACAAGAAAATGATTGTACATACATGACGACGTTTTTTTAAAAAAGGATTCCTACTGAGTTTTTTGGCAGTGTTTCTCAGTAGTTGCCATGTCACGCACTGCACGGTAGGGGAAAAAAATAATGACGATTCCAAACAAATTTAATATTTTTATGGAATAAATGATTTTTTGATTTTGATTTTGATTTTGATTACGTGAAAAGAGGAAAAATAAATATAAGTATGTCACAATCACAAAAAAATCCTCTTCGCTTAATCTAGGGTGATTTTCAAGTATCTCCAACAGGAACTTGGCCGCTGATGACGGGACCTTAAAGAATTTAATAAATTTGCGGTCGGCCATCTCAAACGGATTTGATGCATCCCTCAACCGAAGCAACTTGGTCCGTTTTCCCGATTTCTGTAAAACAAATAAATTTCTAACCTTAAAATAAATTTCAAACCCAACCTTAATGATAATTGTTAATTTTTCAATTAAGTATTTTTATTGTTACACAATTTTTACATATATTACAGATGTATTGGCAAAAAATTAATTAAATTAATAAAGTTACTATATATACACAATACTAAATATAATTAAAAAAATAAAACTAAAAGTTAAAATGCGTCGTGGAATTCATCCGCATCGCATGCCTCTTGTGGTAGCGTTTCCAGAAGACTAGCAGCATTGCCACGTTGTATGGCAATACTTAATCTCTGACCTGAAAAGAGGCCAGCCTTCTGGTCACGAGAAGCGTCAACCATACGTTTCGCAATCTCCCTGAAGAGATTGGGGGCGCTCGGCACAAATTCATAATCTCCAATAAGATTGGAGTATTTGCGCCGCTTAACAGCCTCTGCAGAAGCTGCAGCGGCACCGGTACAGCCAGCCGTGCCAGGTATATGGGTAGGGGCAATGGTGTCGACGCATGTTGCGTCCCACACCAGAGTCCTACCCATTTTCCAAGGCATTATTGACATACCATCCAGTCTCTTGCCATCGTCGCGCGCCAAACCGTTTGGTTTAAGCACAGCTGGCACACCAGCAATGACAAGAGCACGGCGGATTATGTCGTTGAGGCTGGCGTGCCGTGTGTAAGGATGCTCCGAGAAATGAGACGTCAGCGCAGGATATAAAATTACTAACTTAAAGTAAAATTATTATTATTATTTTAATCTCACATTCGTTCCCGCCTAAAATTAACAAACCCCCGTCTAGCTGTGTCGTCTTCTTCTGTTTTTTCTTTTTTTTTTTTTGTTACACTCCGCATGCCGGTGGCAGCCCGCGCATTCTTCCACCATATTGAAAATAAAATAAAATCAATAATTAATTTACCCAACTTCACGAACAGAAGGGATAATTTATGTTAACTAAAATTAACGGACGCTAACAGTCGGCCATTCTGCAGTCGGGATGTCCTCATTCCGCTTCGGCCATTCAAAAAGAAGTATGGCCTCATACTATAAGAGTTTACCTAACATTTCAGTAAAATATGTAGTTTTAACATAACCTTACAATCATATTTCATAAAAATGATAGATATTCAATTACCGATACAATGTACTATTCAAAATTCATACTCAGGTATTAATATCAACTTATATGGAACACAAATCACAAACATTCATTTGAAATCAGATGTACAAGAATAACTTCGAATTATTATTATCACTTTAACCACTTAACTGGCAGGTTCACTTAAGGCCGCCATGAGCCACCCGAAGGCCGTTCTTCATTCAATTTGGCCATCCGAAAGCCATAGCACGCCATTTCAGTACTCAATTTGGCCATCCGAAAGCCATAGCACGCCGTTGCAGTGGTCAATTTAGCCATCCGAAAGCCTTAGTACGCCATTGCAGTGCTGAATCTTTTATTAATATGTGACCACCCGAAGGTCATTTTCAACCATCATTCCTATTGCTCATATTTGTGGATCCGGGTGATATCTGACCACCCAGTTGAAGTATTTGATCACCTGTCTTCATGGTGTAACTGTTAAGATAGTAATGGGAAACCGTTAAGTAGATATTATAAAAGGTTACAATTATCAACTACCGTGTCATATCACATCATATATTTCAAGCAATAGGCAACAAATGAGATAGTTTAATATACTTTAGACTAAAAACTTTCTTTGTGTACCCTATAGAATAAACACAAACGGTTAATGCTCCACCAGGAAAATCTGTAAAAATAAATTACCTAATCAACGACATTTTTTTTTTTCAATTCTATCTTTACAGTTTTTTATTCGCATCCGTGTCACTGTTTTCGCCAATTTCGCTAGCTATTGGTGTAATACATATCGTAGTTTGATCAGCCGAATATATATTTTTGTACTGTCTTTGTCAATGACCCGAAATGCTTACTTATACTACTTCTTATCTATCATTCTCCTTAAACGGTCCACGAAATTTAGGAGCCATTTTGACGTGACAACGTCTTATAAATTGGTTTGCCGGGTGACACTTCAAGAAAATGCGTTACGCTGCGCTCACGTTATGCGCTCACAATGAGAGCGAGTGAGAGGCACGCGTCCCTTCCACTCGGGCATGGTTAGCCCGCCTAAGAGCGAGAGAGACAGACATAAAATTCATCCTTCTTCCTACTATACGAATGAATATTCACATTAAAATTATTTTACCACTCAAAGTCGTTGTCACGTAAAACTTTCGCCCGTATACCGACTTTACAGGCAACCAATTTTTTTTTACTCTTTACCTTCTCAGGGTTATGATCAGGTATCATTATTAAATCACCTTCATTAAATACTTTTGTTATAGCCGTACTCTTGTCAAAGTTGTTTTCTCTCTTGCACTATGGACAGGTATCTGTTCTTCCGTTCCTAATGCACTCTTGAGTCTCACTTTGGCTCGTAGTTCTTTGTCCAATAATCTCAGCTGGCGACTTCCCTGTACCCTTATTAACTGTGTTATTCAATCTTCACTGTAGTTTATTAATGTGTGTGTGTCCCAGTCTTTTTCATCTAGATCATAGCTAATAATGAGTTTAATATTGTCCTGTTATACCTCTCTATTTGCCCATTTGCCCGAGGTGCTGCAACGGCATTCAAAACATGTTTTGCCCCAATTGATTTTACAAATGCCTTGTATATGTATGTCTATTACTGTTGTATACCTCTTACATCAAAATCTCCACTTTCAGGTAAAGTCTAGTCTAGACTTTGCCTCTCGAATTGCAATTCCTCTGTGCACTACCGGGTTTTCTGGAAGAGAACTCAACTTTGAGTTAAGCTTGCCTTTGTACTTACATAACATCTCACTATTTTGTGTAAATGTAATTTATGTGTACAATAAAGAATGAATAAATAAATAAACTCCGTTGAGCATTGATCAGATATAATAATTTCTGGTGTGCAGAATACTGTAAATATATCATCTAATACTTTAATTTTGGTTTTAGATTTGATATTCCTGACTGCTCTGACAAAAATATATTTGTTGAATCCATCGATGATCTAAGTATAGACGAATTTTCTCTTTTACTTTTAATAAAAAGACATTAGTGGTCCATGTGAACTTTGTGGAATATAACATTCACCTTTGAGACAGGGTGCAAGTTACCCGATTTCTTACCAGCCAATTCTTTGTTATACGCACAGTTGATGCAGGCGACACCATCTTTCTTGAAGAAGCTTTTCACTTTGGGAAACCAAAAGGATGCCTGTATCTTCTCTAAGGTTTTGTCGAAAGCAAAATGACCCGCTTCGATATGATTGAGCTGGCAGATTAGCCATCAAGCTGAGCTCGGTACGACCCATTTTAACTTTGAACCCATGCGCCGGTAAATTTTGGCATCACGTAGAACATTGTTCGTCGTAATGGCTTAAATGTCGTCATCACTGGTTTCTAGGATACGCTTTATATGTTTCGCACGTGAATTTTATTGGTCATCTGTACTGTATGAAGTCAATCATTGATGGTAATACTGAAGATGTTTATTTCTTCGTGATCCTCTGGGAGATGATGCCGGACGGATTACGGTTCATACTCAACTGTGAACTTATATTCTTGTAACTATAATTACCATCTTGCTTTCTTAGGTACCAAGTCTCCTTTCGTCAACGTGGATCGCAGAGCGTTACAGTCGGTTATTACCTTAAACTGTAACCCAATTAAATAGACCCGGAACTTCTTGAGCGACCACACCACTGCCATTGACTCGCAGGAGTGCCAAAAGCTTTCCGCACGAGTTGTTTGCTTACTATAGTAAGCCACAGTTTTAAAATGGGATTTTTCGTCTGGCCTCTGAAGGAGGATTCCACCAACCCCCAACTCACTGGCATCGCAGTGCACTTCTGTGATGTATTCCGGATCGTACCGTACCAATATTGGTCTCGCAACCACTTTGGACTTAATATCTTGGAAGGCTGCTTCCTGTTCGTCATTCCACTCCCAGCCAGTTTTCGTCAACTTGGTTGAGGTTATGCTATAGATGCGAAGTTGTACACAAACCGTCTAAAATAACTGGCTAAACCAACAAACTGACGAATCTGGTCTGGAATACTGGTTTGGGGAACTCTGCGAATGCTTGAATTTTTTTTTTCTTTCCGGGTTTGAGCCCGGCTTCTAATATCTCGCATCCGAGATAATCAATCTCTGATTGGAGGACTAGAACAGTGATCTGTTGCTGCTAGATTAGCATCACGCAAGAGTTCTGAGATTGATTCTAGCTTACTGAAGGCTTCCTCGATAGACTTTCCTATTGACAACAAGTGGTCGAGGTACGGAATTAGAACCGCTTGGCTCCTTTGCGTTGTCTGCCACAGGTATCTAGTAATAACCAGATGCCAGGTCTAGGCTTGTGAAGAACGACTTACAACTTAGTCGATCAAGCTGGTCATCAATGACTGGCATAGGGTAGCTATCCTTGGTGACTTAGAGCCCTATAATCGACGCATAGCCGGAAGTCATCGGTTTTCTTACGCACTAAAACGATAGAGCTAGCGTATGGAGACTGCGACGCCTGTATGATATTATTTGCAAAAAGCTCTCCTACCATCTCACGAACCTTATTACGCACACTATACGGCAAGCTATAAGGCCTATAGGTAACGTGGGTATTATCATTAAGTCTAATGGTCATTTCCGTAATATTTCACGTTAAAAGCGAAACAATCCCTAGATTTATTTAAAACAATAGAACCGATTCTTATCAGCTTCGGAGACATTTGGATCAACATTTAATATTTTAGGTGTGATTGGTTCTTTTATTTGATCATTGTCTGTACTTTGATTGCGAGTATATTCTGTCTCAGCTACAATATTGTGGACAATTCTCTGGTCTATATCAGAAAACAATGAATTTCTATCGTCTAGTATATTGGCCCGCCCGATTGCTTAGAGAGAACAACAGCTTTGGAAGACGGATTGCTAACTATACAACGCCCTTTGCCATTATGAAATTGGTAAACTCCTTGTTATTAAAATATACTCACTATTTGGCTTTAGACATATGTACACTGCCCGGTACGAATAATAGTCCTGTATTGTCCATCTTCTGCATATACGTTAATATCCTTAATCCCAACAATATTGACGTCGTCGGCATTTACTATAGTTATACGCGCCACATTCGTGTCGTCACAGTATAACGTTAATTATTTTTACGTTACGCTAATTATTAACGTTAATTATTATAGACTTATAAATCATTTATCTGTTTTGTGAACTACTACTGTTGGTAACTCGGTCAGGGTTTGTCCAATTAGAAATCAGTTAAGCAAGTGATCGGAAACAACTTAAGCCTCAATGTTACAATCACCTGTGCTTGGGGAGTGACACAACCCATTGCGAAGCCCTTAATGACTAGAAGATATGATGTATTCATTGTTAATTCTAACATTTTAGCAACTGATTCCTTAACTAAAGTGCACTGGCTACCGAAATCTACCTAAGGCGAGCAAGACATGTTATTAGCGGTGATTGACTTAAAATACTAACTATTTGCTTTTTCAGTGTTAGCTATTTGCAGTACGTTCTGAACATCACTATATTTCCCATCATTTGTCTTCTCATCTGAAATTTGTTTAGAACCTGCTTGTTGTCACAATTTTGCGCATCTTGACAACGCCGGGAGCATTTTTCGCAGCGCTTGAGAGGCTTTGTACGCTTGCGAGCGGTATGTCCAATCTGCGCACAATTTAAGCAACGTAGTACGTAGCTTTTCGTCGGTTGTTCTCGCCTGCCCGGATTTAATCTATTTCTCGTAATTTTATTATAAGTGCGTTCCTGTTGTGATTCGTTTCTACTAAACTTGCCCTCTTTCTTGGCGTTTGCATTAAACCTCTTAAATATTCTACGTAGGTATGTAAGCAACTGCACCGGTCTTTTAAAATTGGATTCCTGTGCATTGAGACGTATACCGTGATCAAAAGGCGTTGCGACGCTTCAGGTCACACATTTTCAACAATCTTGCTTTATCATGAAAATACTCTCCCATAGACTCATTCTTTACTTCTTCTACTGAGCATTTCACTTAGACGGTCCGCATAGTTTCTATCATCAGGGAGAGCCCTAATTATTTTTCTTTGCCACTACTTTCAGCTCAGATTAACCGTACTTCTTCACTGGTACCATTGTTTGGCGTCCACTGCTAAATTCGGTATGGCGTAATAAATAATTTGTCTTTCACTCCAGTCATATATTTCTGCTGTCTGTGCATGAGTATCAGGGTCGAACTGGAGAATAACGTTGTGTGCACCTTCAAAGTGGTTCCCTTTGTCTCTTATAATCTTTACGAATTTTTAAGGAATCCGGATTCATGTCTACTGTCGGAACTAGAGCGGCATCGTCTTTTAATTTTATTATTTGGCGGTGAGTACGACGTTTAGTTCGTGCTGAGCAGGTCTCAGATGGCGAATTAGTTAACGACACTTATTCAAAGAAAGGCGACATCTACGAGTACGCTGGCGGGCGGAACTTCGTTAAAACTGGGGTGTCTAAGCCACCGCCGTCATCGCTTGTGTCCCGAATGTTTCGACGCGATTGCGTCCTACGGCGACGAGACCGACTCCGTTATGTAGCGCGTGCCGGTTGCCTCTTACTGGTTCTAAGTGGTCGGGCGCGGGACTTGTTGCCGTCCTAATTGGTAGCGCTACGCGAAGTACGACTAGACTTTCTCGTGTTGTGAGGAGGCGTGCACCGCGATTCATTATCAGAAGACATCTTGTCGGTAGCGATTAAGTGGAAACTATGCGTATATGCCGAAATCATAGCAATAAGCCATTATCTAATTATTTAAACATATGATGTGATGTTACAATTGGTAGTAAGAAATTTATTTTGTGTCAAATACAAATATGTACAAACGGGTAAATAGGATAATTAGTGAAAGAAACAAAAGTAACAAAAAAAAAGAAAAAGAGTTATAGTAAAAACAATACAAGATACGTACCTAAATATTTAAGGTATATACTTACCTTAAATAGTGGGTTGATAGTGGAATCGGTTGAATATAATTTCAGAGTCGATTAATGTGAAGGTAATTGATGAAATTATAAAATTTGTCGTCCAATTAGCCGATGTATTAGCCAACTTATCCACAAATCATACGGTACATTTATATTCATACTGTGACTGTAGGTAGGTAAGTAAACATTAGTAAAGTTGTACACTGGAGTTAAATGACCAAAAAAACATTGACAAGTATAGTCGGATGGTGTCTATTTCGTCATGCCTGTACAACTACACGTTCCAATGTAGTTTAAGTACCCACCACTTACCTACACATTATCGTTGCCTTAAAATTGTTTGTGAAACTGATACATTCATATTAATAGATTTATGAGGAAACAGGATAGATTTATGGTCCGCGAATAAAGATTAGCAAGAATTACCTATACCTTTAACTGATCTTTAAATATTTATTTCGGTATCATTGTGACATCAACGAAGGTTTACTAAAACCATGACATAGTTATATCAGACTAACCCGTCAGTTCCTACTGTCACTGACGCAATTAAATCCTACTAATATTATAAACGCGAAAGCCTGTAAGCATGGATGAATGGATGAACCACTGAATGGATTTCAATGAAGCCCCACAACAATGTAGCCCATACATCAGAATAACACATAGACCATTTACAATGACAACCGATATTGTAGCGATAACCGACATCCACGCGGGCGAAGCCGCGGGCAAAAGCCAGTAACAATGTAACGATATGCGTCTTAACACCATGCAATAAGGTCTTCTTACTATAGGCACTTATACGTAAGATTCATTTGCCTTTTTTTTTTCCCTCTGTCCCCGTAGGAACTTATCCTGTTATTTAAAAATAATGCACCAAATGACGTTTCTCTCGTCTCTCACTGACAAAAATATCAAAGGGACAGACAAGGAAAACGCAATTTTAACAAAAAAACGTTTTTAAATAACTTGGTTATAATAAACTACTATACGTTATTAGTAAATGCATCGAGCCTGTAATATTTATTCTAATTCCCACCAATATATACTACCTTGGTCTAAAATGAATCGTTTATGTTGCATTTAGGTACAAAGTATTAAGGTCTAAGGCAACTGTAAATATTACATACCGGTGACTGAGTTAGCCGGTTCCTTATTTCAACCAATATATTTGAAAGTGTGTAGGTATTGTAAAAAAAACATACCTCTGAGTTTGTCCAACGTTCTTACCACACTTCTGACTGTAAGGATGCTCCGAGAAATGAGACGTCAGCGCAGGATATAAAATTACTAACTTAAAGTAAAATTATTATTATTATTTTAATCTCACATTCGTTCCCGCCTAAAATTAACAAACCCCCGTCTAGCTGTGTCGTCTTCTTCTGTTTTTTCTTTTTTTTTTTTTGTTACACTCCGCATGCCGGTGGCAGCCCGCGCATTCTTCCACCATATTGAAAATAAAATAAAATCAATAATTAATTTACCCAACTTCACGAACAGAAGGGATAATTTATGTTAACTAAAATTAACGGACGCTAACACGTGGAATTCGCCCCGCGCTCCTGCAGCATGACAGGCCATGGTGTCCGAGTCGGTCAACTGCTTCTCCACGATGGCATTGATGCGGAATTATTTACTGCTAGGTTAGTTTTGAACAAATAAACATATAATTTAGTTGATAAATTTTCTTATTTATCTTTATTGCTCCTCGAAAAAAGCAGCCACAATGCATACGTATATTTTTCTGTACTTTAAAAATTTCAACCAGCACAAACAATCAGCAGAACAAGGTTTAGTTTAGTTTAATCGTGACCAAAAATATGGCCACTAAAATAAGTCGGATTTTAGTTTGACAGGAATAAAATTTTGCCTTACCGAATAGCAAAATAGCAATTTTCACTAAATTGAATTCGACTAAACTAAAAATAGTTTAGTCCTGTCAAATTAAGTTAGTTAGTGTTTTCCCGAATAAGAAACCGCAATTTGACGTGACTAAACTAATTATAGTTTAGTTTAGTCGGAATTTTGCCAAACCGAATCGACGTCATTAACGCGAAAAGACATGTAACTATAGTTATTTATGATACAAGTGTGGTAAGTTAGTCATTACACTCGAAGTGATATTGCACTGCAAGGAAACTGAGAGTGTTATGACCAAACCTCACGTGTGGCAGAAGAAGTTTTTCGACCCAATTACGAGTAAAAAAACAAATTTAATATTTAATGAAGGTCTCATAAACTGCCATGTACTTATCCCTGGATTTTGGAGGTAAAAGGCTATCACTTAACATTTCCGGCGGTGTCAAATCAACTTATCGGTCTTCTTCTATATTAGAGATTGACATTCTAAGCTTGTTGATCAATTATTCGTACTTAGATAAAAACAACACACAGTGCAGACGGAAAGTTGTTGTTAAAAACTCCGCGCTGATTTTTTTTTCTGCGCGCGGCGTGTTAGCTATTTGCGCGCAGATTGGAGTGTAGGCTCAAACAATCACGCTAAACAGCCAAAACGTAAAATGCAAAAAATCAAATTTTTGTGTATTTATAAATTTGTTTCATATTCAATAATATCTTTCAGCGAGGTACCAACTTAATGTGATGCAATATAAAATAAACTAGCTTTTGCCCGCGGCTCCGCCCGCGTGAATGTGGTTATCGCGACCAAACATAGCCTATGTCCTTTCTCAAGGTCTAATCTACCTCTATACCAAATTTTATCAAAATCGGTTCGGTGGTTTAGGCGTGAAAGCGTAACATACAGACAGACAGACAGACAGAGTTACTTTCGCATTTATAATATTAGTATGGATGCCGCTTGGGACATTCAGTTTTCCTTCCCTGACTTAATCTACTCAGAGTCAAGAAAATAAAGATCCCATTCCTCTTTCTTCTCTTCCCTTGAACTTCCTCTTTACCAAGTTCTCTCTAGTTCTCCCAGGAGCTCGTCGTATGACAGACTACATAGCCTACATTTATCTGAAAAAACAAATAAACCGTTAATAATTGCCGTACTAATAATACCGAAAGAAAAACAAATAGGTTCTTATGACGTCCAAGCAGAGTTTCTTGTTGAATGTGGCTAATTTAACATCTTGTACTTGTATAACTTGGTCATTTAGGTAACTGCGCTTTATAAAATTATCGGTATTTACCTAACCTTAATAAATTTATACTTAACTATCACAACATTTATAAAAAAAGAAACCATCTTACCAGTTACTCTAAAACCATACTTCCCACAAGACGGACAAAATTTGGCTTTTTTCCGAATCAAATAATATATGTGTCTTCAGGCTGCAACATTATTAAAACATGAGTAGGTATAAAAAATGTAGTCTGTAGTTTGAATATCACTGTAACAATGTTATTATGTACATGTATACCTACATAATTAAATTACAGTATTATTTATTACTTGCGATTTTTTGCATGTTCCTAATAATGTCAATATAATATGTTGCACTGCGTACTCCGCTAGAATACGTCCTTGTGACGTAATCGTTGCCAATTAACTGAAGCAGTCACAATCATCATCGCATCTAAGAGGAATGCATCCGCAATGCAATGCTTCTAATTTTTTTAAACGTGAATAGATACAGTACACAGATGAGTTCAACTCGTCTGTATACTGTACTTACCGTGAGCTCTGATTATGATACTGATAGTAGCCAGAGCTCACATTAGGCGCCGCGGATTATACCTAGGTACCTACACTTACTTATTTCCTATCACTGATTCATTTATTAAGTAGTTAGAAACCCATCTACAGAAGTAATTATAGAAGTATAGGTAATACATTCTTTATAGGATTCCTATTTTTGATTTGCTACACTACTGACCCTTTATGTACTTATCAGAAAATGAAATTAAAACGATTTAAAATGAAAATTATTTCGGTAAAATTGTTACACGTCAATGTTTAACATTGATAAGTTAGGTTTATCCCTATCCCGTCCCTATTTAATTCCTATATCTATGCGTTGAGCCATTTTATACTTACCAACAGACTGTAAAGACTTAAAAGTATTTTTAATAATTTTGCCTTTGTAAAGACTTTTTTACACAACATTTCATCCCGCATGATCCTTCCCCAAGGACAGAATTCCCAAAAAACCTTAATTTGCGTTAATCTTCAGCCCAAACCCAAAATTCGAAGATACTAACTCAAAACTGACCGACTTTTATACAAACTTTCATCCCTTATTTCACCCCATTAGGGGTGGCATTCACAAAAATCCTTTCTTAGTAGATGCCTGCACAATATAAAGCATACCTATATGTGCAAAATTTCAAGTCTCTAGACGATTTCATTATTCCCATGACTTCATCCCCCTTTTCACCCTCATGGGGATGTAATAATCAAAATCGCTGAGACACGTGTAATTTATTTTTTAATCTTCAGTCCAAACACAAAATTATAAGATCATTACTTCAAAACTGACGGATTTTCATACAAACTTTCACCCCCCTTTTAACCCCCTTAAAATTAGAATTTCCAAAAATCCGTTCTTAGTGCTCATCTACACTACCAAAGGAACCTACGTGCCAAGTTTCATGATTGTAGCTTCAGCCGTTTGGGCTGTGCGTTGATGGTCAGTCAGTCAGTCACTTTCTTCTTTTATATATTTAGAAGACTAGTGCGATCAAGAAAAAAAAGCACTAGTGTTTAATACCATAGTATAAGAGTTTAAAAGCCATGTGATAAACACCAATTTATGAGTAAGGGTATCGAAAAGAAATGTCATTAAGGTCGAAAAGTGCTTGCAGTCGCTGATTTAGTGTGATCCGATATTGGGCCAACACAGTGGGCCGGATAATATGAAAGACAGATGCATATGTCTTACATTTGACTTCCTCCGATATCGGATATCAAGTATTGGGTATCGGATAGTGTGAAAATACTCTAAATGTGTCGTGGAAGTCAGGTACCAGTAACTTCACTGTAAATATGTAAGTTTGGTGTTTTGTGGTTCGACTGAGCTGCACGGACGCACCCAGTGGCCCGCAGGCTGGTTCGTAAGCAAACAGGAAATTAAATGTTTCTAACCACACAGAAATTTAATATCAAACAGAATGGAAACCACTAATTATTATAATTCGTAATGATCGCTGGTGCCCTGGCTGTCACGCTAGTTGATCACCTACATACAAACTTAAGAAAAATATCTAATGAAGTCCAAAATCCTAATGGGTACAATTGAACACTGGAACGATTTTCTCATTCGTGTTATTTCCATCGTATATGATAATTAAGACAGCGTGGCGAATGGCGTGACTTGTTCACATACCAAATAGCTAGTGGCTTAGCTGGAAGTGTAAGGTTGTGCAGGCAGGCATGAGGCGACTCGTGCATTAAACTACAAAGTAGCTCTATTCGACGAGCAGCCCTGATCCCGTGCAACGTGACGAGGTAAAGCTGTGTTGCCATAGTCCTAGTGCCTTCCTGTAGGATTCATGTTAAGATATAAAGCAAGGTCGACATTTTCGGCCCATGCAGCCTGGCTGTCGCCCCACTGGAACATCGACGCGTCTAAAGGATACCAATCAAGATACCAAGTGCCGCCCCTGTATTTTAATAATAATACAAAATTGCAAAAATATAATGGTAACTTTAATTTTCATAATTTCTTCCATGGTTTTGTTACTAAATACTTACAATTAATGTTAGTTGGTAATATAATTAATTATAATAATTTCAATTCAATTAAGTTGGTGTGCGCCACCCATAATTTGAACTAAAGTGCGCCTTTTACATCTTTGGAGGTCGGTACGAAGGAAGTGCTCCACTGTGGCGGCGCCGGTTTTGGGGCACTAGGTGTACACGAAAGCTTCAAGTTCCTTTCCTTTACCAAGGTTTTGCAATGTTCTGATCTTGAGATGTTTATCATTTGTATAACAGATAAATTGTAGATTACATTTTGTGCTTCAGTATTGAGCTAATTCTGTTGAAAGATAGTAGGTAGGTACTACCCGTAGTCCTGAGATATCAAAGCTAATAAGAAAACCCCTGTAACTCATCCTGAACGATGTGCGGCGCCGCGTGCTCGGCCTCTGTCGACAAGAGACGGTGCATTAGGTTAGTACCTAGTCTTGGTCAGTAGTAGACGGTAGGTGTAGTATGTGGCGCCTAGCTCCACGGGCTACAAGCGACGTTGTAACCTATCATCCGAAGGAACCCTGTGTAAACAATAATAGTACACTGCGAATAAAATATAATCATTTTAGGTGTTGGTTGGCACCGGTTGGCAAATGAGAGCTTGTGACGTCCACATGAATTTATCTTTGCCGTTCTTAAGCAAGTGTTAATAGTGAGGAAGTGACACAAGACGGTGTGCTGAGTCGTGTCTGAAAGCAACGCGCTTCTGAATTGATATTTGGAAGTTTCCTAATTCATTATACCTACCTACACCTACCACGTACCTAATATCTGAATACCTAGAATCGCTGCATTTTGATAAGTACTTTATTCTGGGAGCTGAGACTGGCTTCTGAAGGCGATTCGAATACTTAGGTACCTACCTTTATTCCTTGTCGCCTAGGATTCCGTGATTCAACTTAGCTACCTAGTTCATTTTGTTTCCTTTACACAATTCGCAATACACACAAACACGTTTAAAATCAAATACAACCTATATTTACTAATTGTGTGGCTTATAGGTTATGGTTAGTTTGCCCTAGGCTCATGGATTATTCCCGTTGGCCACCATATAGTTGGCCACCACTGGTGGATATTGGGAAATTTTATCACTTTCTATCCCAATGGCCACAAGTGGTGGTCAGCGGGAATAAAGTTTTATTACATTTTATGGTGCACATTCTGCAACTGATCCTAATATGAGTTTGCATTTGGGGTAGGTAGTTAGGTACCTACTTCTTAACTACTTACCTACGTTCAAACCAATCTTACGTTTCGTATGTTGAAAGGCAAAATAATTCCAGTCCACACCTGTATACATCTAGGTCGACGGAGCCCCGCTACGCGGGGCTCCTACTTCCGGGTGGTTTATAAAAAAATAACCATGAAGGCCTAATGCGGGAGCGGAGCGTAGCGAAGCCTTCTAACCTAACCTATCCGAGTCGGGGTGCCCTAAAGTCCAGATTGCATCCAGATCCTTGCCAGCTTGCTAGCACCATATAAGCAGGCGTTTATCATTATACCAAATAACTATGTAGCCAGCGTTCTGGGTGGTTTATATTGTGATTTAACCTGTGATTAATGTTTATATTATTATTTAGTATTATTAAAAGCTTAGTTAAAGAAAAACCTAATGTAACAATAGTTTTATTTTACCGAATTATTATTAGGTACACTTTATTTTTCTACTTTATTGTTAGGAAATATTTAATATATGTTGATTTTCTATCATACCTACCTAGTTGTATTATTTGTGCTTGGTGGTGGCCTTGAGGACATAAAGTAACAAAATTTCCCAGTGTCCACCAGTGGTGGCCAACTATGTGGTGGCCAACGGGAACATTTCCAATATTTTATTCCCGCTGACCACCACTGGTGGCCATTGGGATAAAAAGTGATAAAATTTCCCAATGTCCACCAGTGGTGGCCAACTATGTGGTGGCCAACGGGAATAGTCATAGGCTCACTTACGGACTGAATTTAGACATTACAATACTTCGACAGCGACTGATCAAGAGTTCTGACCGCTCTAGGCTAATTATGAGAACACGCCCCCTTCAGGTGTGTTACGGACGGCCTAAAAGTAGTGAGTATGGCACAACTAGGCTGCACTGTTTAAATTCCGAATTTCCTATATAAAATGAAGTTAAATTTACGCCCGTTATTGCGAGGCGGATTAAACAAAACTCGCACTGCGCACTCTGTTGCCAGCTCACCCACTCGCTCGACCACCGACCACCGGCCGATTCAAGTTACAAGTGAGTGTTTGATGTACGCACGCTCTTGAAAATTGAGGGACTCTCAAGCGCATTTAATTTTAGCGTTTTGTCTCGGTCTAGTTTAATTATGTAGGGTAGATGCAATGATGGTAGACTAGTGCATGCGAAGACACGATTTCAGCGCGCGCCCCCTCCCGATCCTCGCGCCTTAGGCTGCAGCCTAATTAGCCTAAGGGTTAATCAGGCCCTGTACTTCGACATGTAGCGAACTTCGAAAACATTTCATTCAACAAGTCATTGCTTCAGACAGGACACATCTTCGAAGGACCACTACTTCGATATTTTTGAAGTTATACTTCTTTAGGCGCGTTATGAAAAAATGATGAGAGTGAAATTTTAAGATGCGCGCGCACCTGTGACACAAAATTAACAGTATGAAGTTAGGCGCGTTATGAAAAAATGATGAGAGTGAAATTTTAAGATGCGCGCGCACCTGTGACACAAAATTAACAGTATGAAGTTAGGCGCGTTATGAAAAAATGATGAGAGTGAAATTTTAAGATGCGCGCGCACCTGTGACACAAAATTAACAGTATGAAGCCGTCTGCTTAACCGCTCATTAAGTCAAAGAAGTATAACTTCTCACGCGCGTACATAAGTACACGCACCCATTTTTTTTTTTGTAGTCTTGCATGTTATAATATATACATAATAATATGCTGAAATCCAGAGTCTCGAAGACCTCCTCCAAGTTGTCGGTGACCAGTTCACTGGAGGCTAATGGGTTTTATCCGCTGGTCCTGGAGCTGGAAGGACAACGTGGCACCGTCATACAGGCACGTCAGCACTTTGACGCATCGCCCATCGAAACGACACCGTCACAGGCATCCAGAATTGCTCAAGTTACGATGGAGTCGAAGGCCTTTTCACAGTCCACAAACGCCACACACGTCAGCCGATTGCAAGTACTCCTGACTCTTCTACAAGCTGTCGAATAGTATGGCATGAAATAAGAACGTTGATTCATATGAGTATAATAAGAGGCACTTACACTGGGCAGCGGCGTGCGCGTACTTCCGCACCATGAGCTTGATGCAGCGGCTGTCGTCGGCGGGGTAGGCCAGGCCGGCGGCGGCCAGGTCGCGCAGGCTCAGCGAGTGCGCGGTGCTGAAGCCGGCGCGCTCGGCGCTGCGCTGCGACGCGGGGCCCGAGAACACCGTGCTGCTGCCCGCCACGCCCAGCGCGCCGCACAGCGCCTCCCTGCGGCCGTGCGGCGTCGAGTGACAGTGGCGCGACGAGCGACGCGCCGCCCTGGCGCGGGGCGGCGCGTCGCGTCGCCTGTAGTGCCGAGAAGAAAAAAATCCTCTCTACGCCCGTCCTCCATTGGTGTTGTAAGTTGTAGGTCATTGTGAAATTTATTTTATAGGTGAGGTGCGGCGTGCGTCCCCGTACCGCTACCGAATTTATTTGTATCGGCGCGCGCCGTACCGGCTTTGCGCTTGGTTTTATCTGTATTATGTTATAAATGGTGTTTCGTACCTACGTATTTTTATTTCTGAATAATTAATATATTAATATTTGCATTAATTTATGGATACACTTTTTTATTTCCGTGTAAAACAAATAAAAAAAAAATATTTTTTTATTTCGTTTTGTTATCCTCAAGGCTTAAGAATAACTTAAGACTCAAAATATAATATTAAAAAATACACTTGTGGACACATCTATTGGCCCACCTTGCATTTTAAGTTTCATTTAGTCCTAGCTAAAAATTTATATTAGGTCGAGCAAAAAGTTTTTATGCAGTTTTGAACCAGGCACATTCATAATTTTATTCAATAGTTTTATTTTGAATTTCGAACACAGAATTTAAAGAAACAAAAGACAATTTGGAGCCAGTTCGTTGATATTAAACAATCGAATACTAAGAAAACTTAAGTATATTCGTTTACTTGAATTTGATTCTCGAAAGTGTGATTTTTCTCTTTGGTTTTGCAACAAACATTACTTATTCTTAGCATTTAAGGTGAGGTTCTATCAATAATTTATTTATTTATTTATACTTTATGCACGATGTACATTGGCGGACTTAATGCCGTAGGCATTCTCTACCAGTCTACCATTGGGTGATGCAGAGCTAGTACGAGGTAGGCGCATATTGAAGTAGGATAGGTTTGGTTCTATCAAGATTGTTGACAGTTTGACCGCGATAGCGACTATAGATGAATTACATAAACTTACATAAACAGTACATATACCTACATACCATAATATATATCATATATAACTGACTAATATACATATATAACATAAAACATACACAAAAATACATAATATAAATATATTTACCTAAATATCCATATGAGTAGGACTAACATCATCGTTGAGACGATGATTCTGCCATTTCAGTGGTGATCAATTGCCGTACCCTGGCCTTGAACACATTGCAGCTCGTGCTCTTCCTGATCTCCAGAGAAAGTGCGTTCCACAGACGAACAGCCTCAACAAAGAAAGAAGAGCCTAAAAAGTTTGTTCTATGAGAAGGAAATGCGAGGAGCCGGTTGTCAGTAGAACGAAGATTTCTATCATTGTTGGAACATAAAAGCTGAAAATAAGAAGTTAAGTAAGTAGGGATAGTGGGAGAGCTGAGGATATTGTAGAGAGTAGTAAGTGCGCGCAACTTACGGCGAGGACGGATAGGTAACCAATTAAGCTGCGAACGGAAAGAAGACACGTGGTCATACTTACGAAGATTGAAGATGAATCGAATGCAGTTATTGAGAAGACGGTCAAGTTTATCGAGAAGGTCTGCATTCAGGTCAAAATAGCACACATCACCATAATCTATCAGAGGAAGAATTAAACTTTGGGCCAGCGTAACTTTTGTTCTTGTTGGCAGGAAGTTCTTTAGACGGTACAGAACTCTAAGCCTACCTGTAATTTTTTGGCTCATTTTCGTGACCTGCACACGCCAGTCAAGGTTGGAATCTAGGTAGAGTCCTAGGTCCTTCACTGAAGAACTGAAAGGAATTGTTGTTCCGTTGTAGGTAACTGGTGGCAGAGTCACAGTGTTTAGTCCATTCACTAACCTACCGCTGCCCACTATGATGGCCTGGCACTTTGATGGGTTGACGTTTAAACCAAATTTAGTGGTTTGCTAAAGCTTCCAGATCCCCATTCACCTCACGTATGGCTCGAGAAATGTCATCAGCAGGTGCTTGCGCGTATAGCTGCAGGTCGTCTGCATACAGATGATACGCACATCGAAGATTGTAGGTAGCAAGATTAATAAAAATAGAGAATAATAAGGGAGAGAGAATACCGCCTTGAGGGACACCAGAGTCGAGATCGGACCAGCACGATGTGGACTCATCAATGCGAATACATTGCTGGCGCCCCTGAAGAAAATTTGAGAAAAATTCCAGTGCATCTGCTGAGATCTTGAGATAGGAAAGTACAGCTAGCAAGATTTCGTGATTGACTGTATTAAAGGCATTGGAAAAGTCCACCAAGACAAGCACTGTTACCTTAGTAGCCTCCATGCCAGTCCTTATATCGCCAGTAACCTTTAGAAGGGCAGTAGTGGTGCTATGACCCGGTCTAAAGCCTGACTGTAGCGGGCTCAACAGTCAGTTCCTATGAATAAACGACGAGAGCTGTTTATGCACACAGGCCTCGAGCACTTTAGACATAAAAGGGAGAATAGAAATGGGACGGAAGTGGTTGGGAAGTGTAGGATTGGGCAATTTAGGTAAAGGAATCACGTAGGCTTTACGCCAAGGAGTGGGGAACGTTCTAGAGAAGAGACAGTAATTAATTATATGAGAGATAGCCGGAAGCAGGTGTTCGATTATTGTCACTATCATACGACGGCTTATTTTATCACAGCCAAGTGCGTTCGATTTAATCGACAGGGTTATATTTTTGATGTCTTCGGTTGCAACTGGAGAAAACGTAAAAGTATCTATATCAGGACTAATAAGGCCAGCGGCGTAATTTAATGTATGACATTTGGTTTGGTGATCTAAAGGAGTAGTGGAGGAGAAGTGTCGATTCAATTCATCCAAACCGACTGTCAAATGATAGTCCGCTCGCTGTTTGCCAATACCCAGAGTACCAAGAAATCTCCATATATTGCCAGGTGAAGATGCATTTATGTTATCGTGGATATGTCGGCGTTTAGCGTTGCGTATCATCTGGTTGCAGCGATTCCTTGCTGCCTTAAAGCGGTTCCAGTTCTCGTCAGTGCGATTTTTTCGGAATTTCTGAAAAGCGCGATCCCTACGACCCATTACCCCTCGAACCTCCGAAGTCATCCAAGGTGCCGGTGGACGTTTCAGCTTTACCCTACGGACAGGAGCATGAACATCGTAGAGATTGAGCACAGCATCGTTGAACATCTTAACTTTCTCATCAACGGTGGTTGCAGTATCTAATGCATCCCAGTTCAACAATGAAGCATCCTGGTGTAGCTTTTCTATGTCCATGCGTCCAAAACTTCGCATAAACACAACCTTAGGTCGAGGTTTGGGAGGTTTTATATTGTAGGAGATATAAATAAGGTCGTGGTGCGAAAAGCCCGGTGCAGGTATTTGGCCGTGGCCATAAACGTGGGCAGCGGATGAGGTTAGTATAAGGTCAAGCCAGGTATCCTCGACAAGGGTGTTGTGATGAGTAGCTTGTAGGGGTAAAATAAGGAGGCTGGCTGACTCAACAATGTGACGAAGTTTACGGGCTTCTAATGACTGGGAATTAAGTAGATTTGTGTTAATATCACCCATGATGATGTGATGCATGTAAGGTGACCCTAAAGAGTCCAAGACTGTTTCCAGACTGGAGAAGTAGTTAGTAGAAGGAGGACAGTAAACAACTCCGAGGACCAGTTTGTTTCCACTGACACAAACTTCCAGAAACAAAAATTCAGCATCGGCACTGTAGTCTGGACACGAGGAGGCTAGAATTTTAAAAGGTAGAAAACTACGGAGGTAGATGGCAACACCGCCTCCTCTTTTATTAATACGGTCATTGCGAATAAGAATGAAACCAGGAAGACAGTAGGAAGTGGATAGTAACTCAGGTTTGAGCATACTCTCTGAGATCAGGATGGCATGGGTGTTGGAGTTGGCAAAAGCTGCCATCAGCTCACTATAGTGACTAGGTACGCTCTGTGCATTTATATGACACACATTGAGAAGATTATTTGAGTTATGTTCAAAAGTTTGTCGCAGACGATCACCTAGAGTTTCAGGTATGGAGCTGTAGCTGGTATCACTGGATATATCAGAAAAATCGTTTGGCAGAACTATAAGACTCATCATCTATGGTCAACATTTATGTAATAAATATAATATATAATAAGTATACAAATAAAAAATAAAAAAATATTAATAAATAATAATAAGTAAATAATTTTACAAATATATATGCTAGGTTGGTACGAAAATTAATGCAGCGTTGTATCTCTGCACCACCCGCCAGCTAACAACACAAGTCAATAAACAAAAAAGAGAACAATAACAAAGTACTGTAGGCCATAACACAACAGAATGAAAATGTTGGTAATAACGTGCTCTGGAACGCAACCCGTCGAAACAACACTTCATGTCACTTGTCACTGTCACATTGACTTGACATTTTTGACGGCGGATTGTCAAAGGTGTACGTAAACATTGTAATTTTGTATGTTTTAAAATATGTTTGAACTGTAAGCGAAAGTTGTATTTTATGATGAAAATAGAAGGTAGTAGTAGTAAAGAAGAGAAAAGTAATACAATGTGAGGTATTATATAGTGTACAAGTGAGGTAATAATAACTAAGTTGCATACCTGAGTGCTAGTTCGACGGATTACGTGAAGAACATAATTGATGACTAGTTACACTTTTATTTCTTATTTCCGTTGGATGAAGCAACACCGAGGGGCTTAGGGTACGACTTAGCTAGAGACTGCAATTCTTCAGCGGCCGTGATTTTATGCCTCTTGTTATCTGGCGTCCTGATCACAATCACGCCGTCCTGCGTCCAGCAAGCCCGAGTACCAAAGTGCAGCCGTGCCCCAGTGAGCACTGCCTGCCTGGCCCGAGTCAGGAATTCTCTGATGGTGATAGGCGAGCCTTTTAATCCTGTTTTGGCTCTCCATACGGCTGACCTCATTTCTAAACTGGAGAAGCGCACCAGGACTGGCCGTTGATGTTTCCCACTAACCGCTCCAAGCCTGTGACACGTTGAGATTGCTGATGGTGTAAAGTCCTTGAGGCCAAGCTTACTCCGGACGATGTCTAGGATGGCTCCCCCACAGTCCTCGCCTGCAGACTCCGCAACCCCTAGAAATAGCATTGCTTTACGCCGGTGCCTTGTCTCCATGGTGTCAATGGCCCTCGAACACTCCGAGATCTGCCTGCGAAGTAATCCCAGCATGCCATACATCAGCTCCCTGAATGTTCTGAACTCCTCAGCTACCTTCGCCACAGTGTCTTTCGCCGTACTGCCACTTTGCAGCTGCGCCTCCAACTCTTCCATCCTCTTGGTGAAGCACTCCTCCAAGGATTTCTGCGCGGCCTCAATAGTGCTCAGTTGAGACATAGTCTAGTGTGTGCTGGCAGGTGGTGTATTTTGAAGCCCTATTACATTAACGTTGCAAACGTAAGTAGTGATTGTATACGCTATTTGCCACTTATTGTGTTGAAAAAATATAGAATATTTCTAGGATATATAATTAAATTAATATTTTAACTTTGCTCTTGTGTGTAAACTGTTTTACACCTGAAGTCGCCGACCAAGCTGTGGCACTTATCCAGGCCGGATACAGCCAAAGAAATGTGAGCGCTCAACTAAATTTAAGTCGAGCTGTGGTCCGAAATATTTATCGGAGGTACCTAGAGACTGTCGACTTTGTTCGTCGCCAAGGAAGGCCACGATCTCGGGTCACAAGTTTAAGGCAGGATCGATTCATCGTGACGACCAGCTTGAGAAATCGTCACCTTACCTCCATTGAGATACAAAACCAATTTCGCGAATTCCACGGAGTATCTGTGAGCGCTCGAACTATTCGGAGAAGGTTAGAAGAACGCGATATGGTACCACACAAACCAGCTAATGGCCCCAAACTAACGCGAACCCACCGAACAGCGCGTCTTCTTTTCGCGCGCACTCATTTAAGTTGGACTCAGCAGCATTGGAGGCGTGTACTCTTTTCTGATGCGTTACATGGCAATGATGGAAGGAAGATGGTCTACCGACGTAAGGGAGAGCGTTTTGCACAATGCTGCTTTCAAGAGAGGGTTGCTTATGGCGGTGGCTCATGGACTATCGGGGGCGGTATATCCGTGAGCGGCAAAACTCAACTTGAGGTTGTTACAGGACCAAGGTTGCCAACATTAAATGTTGAAAGGTACATTCGTGAGTGCTTAGAACCTCACGTGATGCCATACGTGGACTATGTGTAGCCCAAATTTCCTTTTTATGCATGATAATGCAAGAGCCCATACGGCCGGCATCGTCAGGGAATATCTTAGGGATAGGGACATCACATAGTTATGGACTGGCCAGCCAGAAGCCCAGATATGAACCCGATTGAGCACATGTGGGACGAGCTTAAAAGACGTGTTAGGGTTCGTCAGCCAGTTGCCCAGACGATGCCGGAGTTGAAAACTGCCATAGAAGAGGAATGGGAGATGATCCCTCAAAATTTCATAGGACGGTTGATAAACTCTATACCTAATCGTATGAGAGCTGTCGTAGATGCCCATGGAGGCAACACGCGTTATTAAATTAAACCTTTATTTGATAATTAAACCTTTATTTTAATAAAACATGTTTTTTATTCAAAAATCAACTGCACTCATCAAGGCGCATACGCGACTTGTTAGGCGTAGCTCCATGTCCTGTGGTATTCTGAATTCAAATTTAAAACGATACGATCGAAAAAGATGGCAAAATGTATCAGGTTTAAAACTGCATCAATAGTTTTTGTTCAATCTAGCAATCATATTTAGGTAGGGGCCATCGAAACCTAAACTCTAAGGTGGGCCAATAGATGTGTCCACAAGTGTATATACAATTTTTATCATATTATTTTGTTACATTAAAATTATTGTAATATTTCGTATGCACAGTTGGTACAAAATAAATTAGGTGTGATGGGAAATGCACAAAAATCAGGTAATTTTATATGTTACATGGATCTCCCCGAGGTGCGACTTGGTAGTGCGGCGAATAAAATAACTCTATTATATGCTTCCGAAAACACAGCAAGGTAATAGAAGATGTCATTCTTATGAATCTGTGAAAATACATCAAAACCATCGATAAATCATAAACAAACCCAAAATACCTTCCGATGTTGTTCACCAGAGGGCGCTTACACGAGTGTTCGCGCCATATCTGCGTCGAAACGTCATTGCATTCTTGTGATTCTTACGAGAAACGTTGATAGTTTCAAATTTTTGATATTACAAGTTCTAAGTGTTCTAACCAGAAATATTAACGCTTGTTAGTGTAATTGATTGCGTCTTGTACCTTAGTTTAGTGTTTTAACAACATTAAATTCAGTGGTGTGAACGCAGTGAACACAGCATTGTAAGATTTGTAAGTACCTACAACTATTATTTTAAGATGGAGGACAAGGGCAAAGAAGCCGATGCCGTTGCTTCGGAGGGAGAACGGTCATCGGCTAAGAGCCTCAGCTCATCGGGAAGCGACCGTTCCTCATCCTCGGAGTTTGAGGAAGGAACAGCATCCCCGTTGCCTAACAAACGTCCGCGCTTGTCTCGGTCACGTAGGGACAGGATCGAACCGGTTCATGTTCACGATCTTCGGGTAGACACGTTGATGTCTCAAGTTTCGTATATAGCCAACTATCTAGGTCAGTACCCTATACATGGCAGTTCAAGCTTGCAAGCTACGGAGGGTCCGAGTTATAATATTATTCATAGCTCTCAATTTTTATCGTTGCCCACTCAACCAGAGCCCTTGTCTCTAAAATGGGATCCCATCAATACAGAAGTAGACGATAAGAAGATTTTGCCTCCAAGTTTTTTAAAATGTTTAGCAACCAAAGTTTCCCCAAAAATGACACAGATGATAGAGGAACTGAAGAGCCAAGGGATTTTAGAGGTTCCACCCAATCAAAACCCCGGATTCTTTTCCAAAATGTTTTTGGTAAAGAAGTCAGGGGGGGGGAGGGGTTGCGACAGATATTCGATCTCAAAGCTCTCAATACTTATGTGTCAACAAAGCATTTTTATCTGATATCTCAAATGGATGTTTTAGACTTCCTCCAAGTAGAGGATTGGTTGGTGAAAATAGACCTTCACCAGGCCTATTTCCATGTGAGTATCGCGGAGACTCACAGAAGGTTTCTACGGGTTGTTTAAAAGGGAGAGGTCCTCCAATTAACAGCCCTACCTTTCGGTCTGTCCTCAGCTCCCCGAGCTTTCGCTGGGATTTCAAATTGGGTAGCCGAGCTACTCCGACAGCGGTATACGCCTTCTTGTATATCTCGACGACTATCTCCTAGCTTGTGTAACGTGATATTTTTCACTTTTGCTTATTGTTTTCTAATATAGATTTCTTTGTTCCAGAGCCACCTAGAGTGTCTCACGGGAACTAGGCATAATTGTTTGGCAGTGAAACTTCTAATCTTCGATTAGGTGTGTTCTAGTTCTCACACTCGACCGGTGGATGGCGCTGGTGTCCTACAGCATATTTCCATTTTTTTATAGCTCTCATTTATCATTTTATTTACAATTTAACAATAATAAATAAATGATACTTACTTTCTCAGAAATTGTGACATATTCGTGAACAAGTCATAATTATAATAAATGTTTGTCATATTTGGTCTAGTCGTGTCTGTGGCCATCAGCGGCTGATTAGTTTGCTTGTCTATGGGCCGCTAATGAGTTAGTTCGTGACCAGCAGAATTTTGAGGTTTGTTCACGAATATTCGATGGATTCGGGTATAAATAGGCCTGCGCCGATCCTCAAAAGAACTTCTATATCAATCTTCGTAGCTGTCTCTGAGTAAATAAATTCTGTGTCTATATCTTGTAATAAAATTGTTTGGTGAAAACTTCGTTCCCAGATATTCTGGTAAGTCGTATTCCTCTATTTATTGGGGCACATTACGGGCCTCTATGTATATTCACGGCTTAAGAGTGGTCTGTTTTATACAGGGTCGCTGGTCTGAGCTCGTGTGCCCTCTGAATACGCTCTTCTCTGACATTTATCTACGGCGTGCTTCGTGGTACAACGGCTGCTGTGAGCCGTATACATCGGCGAACGGTCTACTCTGAACATCCTAGAGGCCATCCCGCAATCACCCAAGGCCAGTACACTGTCGCCGTGTACCTGTTAATGTGTAGCTGTAGTGCCAACCAGAAGTAAACGTAGTACGCTTAGTAGCCTGTACTAGAATTCACGTACCTTAAATGTGTAGCTAGTGCTATAATTCATGTGCATATTGTGTGTTCATCTGCTTATTATCTGTGCCTGCTGTGTGTGTTCTTTCTGTCTCACACTTCTGTATTCTGTACCTGTCTGTCTACCTACTTATCACTACACATCTTCTGTATTCTGTGCCTGTCTGTCTACCTACTTGTCTGTACATATTCTTCTGTCACCTGTATCTACCTACTTCACTACTATATATTTCTCTGTGTGTAACTCTGTGTTCTATTCTATCAAATATATGTGTGTACACCTAAACTACCAGCTGTTTTCATTGGAGCCCTAGCTTCCCTGTGCACGCACCTCTCTAGCTCTGTGGAGAAGGCGCCCTGGGTAAGAGTTCTGCATCAGCCCCTGAGCGAGCCGGTGAGTACCCACCTGACTAGTTCAGTGGTTACAAATTGGCGCCCAACGTGGGGCAAGACTCTGGTACTACTCTGCGGTAGTCTCAGTCTAGAGTGTGTGCATAGGTGGTTACCTCTGATGAAAACAACCTGGGAATCCGTCTGAGACTTCCCAAGACGTTAATTGGTTGTGTTAGCAGCTGAACACGTAATTAATCTTCTTGTCTTTTTCCAGCTACCTACACCTGGGGTGGGAAAAGACACCCAAAATTCCAAATTTCAAAATTAAAAAAACAGCTGTGATTTTGGTAAGATTTTCTGATTTTATTCGGCATACCCACTTTTTTTTCTTTTTTGTTTTTTTTCTTTTTTCTTTTTTCTCCTCTTTTCTAGCCTGTTTCTAGTCTTTCTTGCAGATGTGCACATATATATTTGGACTGTAATATAATTTTTTTCTGTGTAACAAAACCTAATAAGATTTTCTGGGTAACTACAAACTTTATAGAAAGTGTGTAGGTACCTTGCATTTTGAAAATTAACTTGAACTTTGTCCTCATAAATGATAGAAACTTTTAATTCTATTAGACAGCCTCTATTTGTATTAAATTATAGCAATCAATTTAAAACTTTAGTTAAATATCAAGCACCTTGTTGATATCTACTTATGAACCTCTGTTTTACATCTTGTATTTGAACCTTGTCTGTTTGACCAACATTGCCAGTTGTGTAACTGACTTTGCATTTGAGTCTAAACTTTAACTTTAGTGTATTAATAATAGACACCTGTAACTCTATTATAAATATAAATCATATAATTTAATTTGAAGCCATTGTCAGATATCATACACTTTGGTGGAACTTACTTGTTATTTCTGTTTAATACTTTGTGATTGAACCCTGTCTGTGTCATCTACATTGTTACCTATTTAATTGTCGTAATTAAACTTTTACATCATGGCACAGATGCAAAAATATATTAACTATCTGAGAAAAGACGAACTCTCTAACGAGCTTGCTCACATAGGCATTTCAGTGGCACCTGATGCGACGGTGGCTGGCCTTCGGAGTGAGCTGAGGACGGCACACCGACTTGTCCGTCGGGGTAGCATCAAGCTGAAGGCGGTGGTCCCCACTGATGCAGCGGCGGAGCTTTCCATCTGTACGCCTAAGGTCTCGGAACTAAGTGAGGCCCTCCAGTCAGGTGACTTTGTTTCTGATAAAAATTGTCGCATAAGAGTAGCCTTCAGGGCGAACTATCTGCTAACTAGGCTGGCTCGTTGTGGTCTAGATTGTCCTGAACTGGCCGAACTTCGTGATAGGCTTGTGAAGATCGTCGCTGTGGCTGAACCCAGCACTGATTCTGAATCTGACGGGTCAGATGAAGGTGATGATGATTCGGGTCGTGACCGGGTAGAGTACACTTCACCTGCAGTGAGAGAGGACCGCTCGGTACGAGCTAGTTCTGGTAAATCTTGTTCCACGTCTGACAACATAGTGTATAGGGAACGTCCCGTTAACCTATGTTCTTTTAACTTAAAATATGATGGTTCCTCTTGTGTGCGCGTGTTTTTAGAGAGATTAGAAGAACTTAGATGTGCACGGGAGGTCTCTAAGTCTAAACTCCTTCTGGCTTTCTCTGACCTGTTGGACGGACCAGCTTTGTCTTGGTTCCGTACAAATAGAACTAATTTCATCTCATATGAGGACCTTATTGGTGAGCTTAGAGATACATTCGATATTCCTGACTATGATTATCGTCTCAGAAATGAGATTAGACAGCGTAGCCAATCCCGCTCTGAGTCCTTGGTTAGCTACTTATGTACAATGCAGGCTATGTTCTCAAGGTTGTCGTGTAAAATGCCCAGTGAGGAACAGCTGGACATTCTCATGCACAATATTAGACCAGACTACATGAAGGAATTGGCCTTGCATGATGTCAACTCTATTGATGATCTGAGACGTCTAGGTAAACGTCTGGAGCTTGCGCGTACAAGGGCGGACGCTTTCCGTGAGCCTATTTTGGACAAATTTGAGATTTCGTCTGATTTACACCAGCACAAGACCAAAGGCGTGCAAAGGCCCCCTAAGCAGGTGTCTGCAGTCGAGACGCCATCTACCTCCAACGAACGCAAATGCTTCCGGTGTGGCGAAAGCGGGCACGCTGCATACAACTGCACCCAGTCGAGAGAGTTGGTGTGCTTCCGGTGCGGTCTCAAAGGAGTCAAGACACCAGACTGCTCAAAATGTACTGGTAAGCCAAAAAACGCGTAAGCCAGGGCCTTATTGTGAACTCTATACATCACTCTGTATCTGAGTCTATTTCTGATAGGGTCCTGTTTACTAAACGGGATAACGATGTTAGACCGTATCTAGTTGTTAAAGTATTAAATTTAAATGTCTTAGGCCTTCTGGATTCCGGTGCCTCTTGCTCTATACTAGGAAAGGGAGCGCACCGTATCTTCTTGGAACTGGGTTTTGATCTTGAAAGTATCAACCCTGCCTTTCGCATTACAACTGCCGACAGCTCATATGTGCAATGTCTGGGTTGTATTTCTCTACCTATTGAGTATAATTCGGTTATCCGAGTTATCAAATTCTATGTTGTTCCGGGAATCACCACCTCCATGATATTTGGAGTGGATTTTTGGCAGCAATTTAAGCTAGGTGATAAACTAATTTCACAAAACATTAGTCTTGATGGTTTTAGTGACAATAATCCTATCGAGTCTGTGTCTCTTAACAGTGGCCTCGAGGATTACAGCAACCTGACTACTAAACAAAGGGGTGTAATCAACGAGATCATTGAAAAGTTTGACTCTTTGAACACGGATAAGGTGGGTTTAGGTCGGACTACACTTGAACATCATGTCATTGACACTGGTGACAGTAAGCCAATCAAACAGCGTTACTACCCGCTCTCTCCTCTCAAACAGAAAGCCCTGGAAGCCGAGTTGGACCGAATGCTAGAGATGGGAGTAGTGTCCCCGTCTCAGTCCGCATGGAATTCTCCAGTGGTCATGGTGGAGAAGGCGAACGGCGAACTCAGGTTGTGCTTGGACTCTCGCAAGCTCAACTCTGTGTCAAAAAGTGACGCCTATCCCTTACCGTACATTAATCAAATCTTGGACCATCTGAATAATGCTAAATATTTATCCTCTGTAGATCTGAGTGCGGCCTACTGGCAGATTCCGTTCGACTCTCTGCAGTCCGCCGAGAAGACTGCCTTTACAGTTCCCCGTAGGGGGCTGTTTCATTACAATACCATGTGTTTTGGACTCGTTGGAGCTGCCGCCACGATGCAGCGCCTAATGGACCGTCTGTTTGGTCCTGAGTTCGACAACAGGGTATTTGCGTTTCAGGACGACATAGTCTGTGTGTCCAGTACCTTTGAGGAGCATGTAGAGCTCTTACATAGAGTCTATCAGCGACTCAAGGATGCTGGCCTAACTATTAACATGAAAAAGTCTCACTTTTGTCGGAGTGAACTCAAATACCTGGGGTATTATGTGGACAAACACGGCCTTCGGACTGACCCTGGTAAAGTTGAGGTTATTCTCAACTATCCTACACCTACTAACCCAAAGGAGGTTAAGAGGTTTCTGGGAATGGCCGGCTGGTATCGTCGTTTTGTCAATAATTTCTCTAAGATTAGTAAACCTCTGTGTAAACTAACGTCTAAGAATGTTAAGTTCGAATGGACACCCGAAGCGGAACAGTCCTTCAATCTTCTCAAGTCAGCTTTGGTCTCTGCCCCTATATTGAAGATGCCTAACTTTGAGTTGCCTTTCCGTATTCTCAGTGATGCGTCCGCATTTTCAGTTGCTGCTGTGCTGACACAAACTCACGATGGAGTTGAACACCCCATCGCCTACTGCAGCCGTTCTCTCAACAAGAACGAGGTGAACTACAGCACAACTGAGCGGGAACTTCTGGCCGTGATTTTCGCCTTAGAACAATTCAGACAGTACGTCGAGGGCCAGAAGTGTACAGTCGTCACGGATCACTCCTCTTTACTGTGGTTCCATAAGCTGAAAAACCCTACGGGTCGTTTAGCGCGTTGGAGCATGAGGCTAAGTCAATTCGATTTTGACATTGAACATCGGAAGGGTAAAGATCACGTTGTACCTGACGCTCTGTCTCGTATAACGATTGATTCGCTAGATGCTGCCTCCTCTAAAGACCCTTGGTATATCCACACCATGAACAGTGTGCGGAAGAACCCTAGGAAGTTGCCGAATTTTGACATTCGTGACAACGTTTTATATAGATTTTCTAAGAATAAATACTCTCTGACTTCAGATTTCGACTGGAAGTTGGTGGTACCCCAGGAGGATCGCCTGTCCCTGCTCTCTAAGTACCATGATGACACACTTAGTGCTCATGGTGGTGTTTGGAAGACACACAAAAGGTTAGCCCTAAATTATTATTGGCCCAAAATGTACGAGGACGTCAAACAATATGTCGGGAAGTGTGAAGTCTGTAAGCAGTACAAGCCCGTAAACACGTCTCGTCCTGGCCTCATGGGTAGCCCGAAGCGGGTGTCGAAGCCTTTCGAAGCTATCTCTGTCGATCTACTTGGTCCCTTTCCTACTTCAAGTAATAGAAACGTGCACCTGATCGTGGTCTCCGACTATTTTAGTAAATACGTCATGTTGTGCCCTATTCGGGTTGCCACAGGCGCTGTGGTCGCGAGATTCATAGAGAAGAGTGTATTTCTTGTTCATGGAGTATGTAAAACTATTTACATGGATAATGGTCCTCAGTTCGTAAGTAAGCCTTTTAAGGATCTACTAACTAAATATAATGTACCCAATATATACTATAACCCTAGGTATCATGCCCAGACTAATCAGGCGGAAAGAGCTATTCGCAATGTTGTCCAAGCGATCTCGTGCTATGTGAAGTCACAACACAAAGCATGGGACTCGTTCTTGGTTGAAGTACAGTGCGCTCTGAACACTGCGGTTAGCGAAGCAACTCGCTTCACCCCATACTTTCTGGTGCATGGTAGGGAGTTCATTGGAGATGGAGTTCTATACAGGCAGTCAGACATTGCGTGCCACCCGGCTTCTGTCGCTGTGGACGATCCATCAGCCTTTGGTGTCAAACTGAGAGAAATACAACGCATCTACGACCAGGTGAGGAAACATTTGAACGTTGCCCACCAGCGTAATGAAAAGTATTACAACCTCAGAAAAAGGCATGTGGAGCTGAAAGTAGGACAAATCGTGTACAAACGCACGTTCTACCTGTCAAACAAAGCAAAGAACTTCACTTCCAAGTTAGCCCCTAAGTTCCTTAAATGTGTGGTAACCGCCAAGCAATCCCCTCTGGTATATAGGCTGTCAGATTTAGACGGTAAGGATCTTGGTGAGTACCATATCAAAGACATCCTGAAGTATAAGGAGGAGCCGTCTCCAGTACCTAATGTCAGCGATGTTGCCACTACATAGCACTGTTTATCTAGTCTATAAAACCAGCGCTATGTTATGCTTAATCTGTATAATATCTGTTTTCTCTCTGAGTATCTACGTGACTATAATTTGTCACATTGTAGGTTCCACCATACACCGTACCGAGTGTTTCTCTCTCTCATTTCGCCTCTCAATTCTCCACAGCTCCTTGTAGTTGTTGGTAGTGTTGGTGTATCTGCAGCGAATAAAGGGAACATTCATTTTCTTTGTAGGACATTTGACTCTAGCTATGTAACCTAACCATTGCGCAAGTCAGTGTATAATTAGGTGTGTGCGAGGAATGTTCCTTAGTTTTGTAATTATAGTCGTCAGTTTGTGTTTGAAATATCCAGCTGTTTATCTATATCTATTGTAAGCATTTTCTGTTTTCTTTGTTGTGTATTTCCAGCGTATTGTGTCCGCAGGAAATACTATTAATGGGGGGGGTGGTGTAACGTGATATTTTTCACTTTTGCTTATTGTTTTCTAATATAGATTTCTTTGTTCCAGAGCCACCTAGAGTGTCTCACGGGAACTAGGCATAATTGTTTGGCAGTGAAACTTCTAATCTTCGATTAGGTGTGTTCTAGTTCTCACACTCGACCGGTGGATGGCGCTGGTGTCCTACAGCATATTTCCATTTTTTTATAGCTCTCATTTATCATTTTATTTACAATTTAACAATAATAAATAAATGATACTTACTTTCTCAGAAATTGTGACATATTCGTGAACAAGTCATAATTATAATAAATGTTTGTCATATTTGGTCTAGTCGTGTCTGTGGCCATCAGCGGCTGATTAGTTTGCTTGTCTATGGGCCGCTAATGAGTTAGTTCGTGACCAGCAGAATTTTGAGGTTTGTTCACGAATATTCGATGGATTCGGGTATAAATAGGCCTGCGCCGATCCTCAAAAGAACTTCTATATCAATCTTCGTAGCTGTCTCTGAGTAAATAAATTCTGTGTCTATATCTTGTAATAAAATTGTTTGGTGAAAACTTCGTTCCCAGATATTCTGGTAAGTCGTATTCCTCTATTTATTGGGGCACATTACGGGCCTCTATGTATATTCACGGCTTAAGAGTGGTCTGTTTTATACAGGGTCGCTGGTCTGAGCTCGTGTGCCCTCTGAATACGCTCTTCTCTGACATTTATCTACGGCGTGCTTCGTGGTACAACGGCTGCTGTGAGCCGTATACATCGGCGAACGGTCTACTCTGAACATCCTAGAGGCCATCCCGCAATCACCCAAGGCCAGTACACTGTCGCCGTGTACCTGTTAATGTGTAGCTGTAGTGCCAACCAGAAGTAAACGTAGTACGCTTAGTAGCCTGTACTAGAATTCACGTACCTTAAATGTGTAGCTAGTGCTATAATTCATGTGCATATTGTGTGTTCATCTGCTTATTATCTGTGCCTGCTGTGTGTGTTCTTTCTGTCTCACACTTCTGTATTCTGTACCTGTCTGTCTACCTACTTATCACTACACATCTTCTGTATTCTGTGCCTGTCTGTCTACCTACTTGTCTGTACATATTCTTCTGTCACCTGTATCTACCTACTTCACTACTATATATTTCTCTGTGTGTAACTCTGTGTTCTATTCTATCAAATATATGTGTGTACACCTAAACTACCAGCTGTTTTCATTGGAGCCCTAGCTTCCCTGTGCACGCACCTCTCTAGCTCTGTGGAGAAGGCGCCCTGGGTAAGAGTTCTGCATCAGCCCCTGAGCGAGCCGGTGAGTACCCACCTGACTAGTTCAGTGGTTACAGATCCAGGCTCGTAGTGCAGGTTGCGGAAACCTTAACCATCTTGGAGTCTTTGGGTTGGCACGTGAACTATCAGAAGTCAATCACCGAGCCCACACACAGGTTGGAGTACCTGGGGCTAGTCTGGGACACCCACGGCGGGACAATATCATTGCCGTCCCAGAAGGTGCACTGCCTAAAAAACTCTTTGACAAAGATCTTGAGTCGAAACAACTGCTCGTTAAGAGAGTTGCAGAGTTTGTTGGGCAGACTGAACTTTGCCAATCAAGCGGTCCCTCAGGGACGCCTGCACTGTCTTTTTAAAAAAGTTTCTTCAGAGAAACGGAAAAAGAGAACTGTGTCCCGGAGTGCGAAAGGACTAAGAGTGGTGGTTGGAGGCAGTCGAAGGCAGTCCAACCCCACTTCAGAGGAAAGAAGTCACTCATTTCCTAACCACAGACGCAGCGGATGCGGGCTCGGGTGCCGTGCTAAACAATCAATGCCTGTCAGGCAATTGGGCCCGAAACCAAAGAGCTTGGCATTCCAATATGAAGGAAATGTTTGCGGTGTTTTTTCTGTGATCAGGTCTCAGGGTGTCCTGTTACAAAATGCTCACATTTTAGTTCAAACGGACAACAGAACTCTAGTAGCTTATATCCGGAACCAGGAAGGCACCCGCTCTCGAAATCTTCTAGGGCTAACTACCAGGCTACTGGAGTTAACTCACAGATACAGCATAACAATGACAGCCTGCCACTTGCCAGGGAACCTCAATGGTATTGCAGATTGCCTGTCAAGGGGAAAGCCAGTGCCAGAGTGGCATCTGCTACCTGCAGCTACGGAGGTTGTGTTCAAGCAGTGGGGCATTCCCGAAGTCGACCTCTTCGCCACAAAAGAAACCGCGGTAGTCTCAAGGTATGTGACTCTAAACTCAAAAGATGATTCGGCGCTTTTTTACGACGCCTTCAGCCAGACTTGGGACTTCCAGAGAGCTTGGGTATTCCCTCCCCCAAGCTTATTACCCAGAGTCCTGGCACATCTAAACAGTGCGTTGGGAGGGACATACTACATAGTAGCCTCGAGGTGGACCCAATGCTTCTGGTTCCCGGACCTTCAGGCTCGCGCACTAGCGCCCCCTCTTCCAATATCCAACCTGAGAGAGGTTCTGGTGGATTGGACAACGCGGCTGAATCCCCTCCGGTGGACAAAATAAACCTTCAAGTGTGGAAAGTTGGGGGTGGGAAGATCACATTACCAACTGGGATAAAGATGAGCAGCTACTGTTAAGGCAGAGTTGGCGTGCTTCCACTTTAAATACGTATAGGGCCCCTATAAGAAGGTGGCGGCAATGGTGTAGACTGCATAAGGTGGAAGATAAGAGCCCGGAGGGCAAAGACGTAGCTAGATTTTTGGCTAGCCTATACCTACAGAATAAGTTCACTTAATAAATAATAATAATAAATATTTCTCATATTTCTCAACATTTCACACAACGCTATCTAGACCCATGGTAAGCATAGCTTAACTAGCTTGTGTTATGGAATCTAGAATGCGGATAAACATACTTAAATACTTTTTTTTTGTAAATGCATACATATTATACACTATAACACTATTTTCAACATATTGTGCAGCAACAGTAGTAGGCCTATCTAACAACTTTTTTATCCATCAAGTATTGAAAGCCATTTCCCATTCTAAACCAACACCTACCAAACTACCCATATGGGACATAAGCACATTATTTGATTGCCTGAAATCATCTGTCTGTTCAGGTTCCCTTTTTGATCAAAGTAGACGTACTGCCTTGATTCTGCTACTTGCGTCTGGTCGACGACTACACGACCTCACCCTTTTAGAAGTCAGTAGCCAAGGATTTACGGAGTCTCCTGACTCCATAACATTCTGGCCCAAGTTTGGCTCCAAAACAGACACGGCTTCACATAGACAGTCAGGTTGGCTCCTCTTACGACATCAGGATCCTAGGATCTGTCCAGTAGCGCATGTTAAGGAATTACTCAGATTATCGGAGACCAGGCGTCAGGAAGACCAGGTCAAATCCCTGTTTATCTCCGTCACAGGGATAGTGAGGCCAGCATCCAAGACGATGATCGCAGGTTGGGTGCGGTCAAATTGGAAACGTGTGGAGACGTTCACTAGATTCTATTGCAAAGAGGTAAATAGACCCTTGAATGTGGGGACAGTAAGTAACTCCCTATATGGCAACTTCAAGGCAGTGTAGTGCAAAACGGTTGCAGGCTGTTATGGGATTGAATCCTTGATTGAATTATTGAATTCTCTACCCCTCCGATAAGGAGAGTCTTGGGTTTACTGGTACAGAGAAGATTCAGAAGAGCTAAATTCGGATATAAGAAGATACCCAAAGGTTTTATTTTATCCATTATTTTTATTACTTATTCACATTGCATTCTTGTGTATTAAGTGCCTTTTCTCTGTTCACCAGCAGATATCAAACAGGTCTTCTATTACCTTGCTGTGTTTTCGAAGGCATATAATATGACTGTTTTGCATTAAGACAAAACAGGTATTATATGTTGGAGAAAACACAGCAAGGAGCCCAGGGCTTGTTGATGAAGACTGCAATGACGTTTCGACGCAGATATGGCGCGAACACTCGTGTAAGCGCCCTCTGGTGAACAACATCGGCAGGTATTCTGGGTTTGTTAATTTGTTTATGATTTATCGATGGTTTTGATGTATTTTCACAGATTCATAAGAATGACATCTTCTATTACCCTGCTGTGTTTTCTCCAACATATCGACTGCAGCTATTAACAAAGTCGGAACTACATTTTGGCGATTTTCGTTTTATTGCTCCTGAGGTCTTCAAACGTCTATAACTATGTTCTCGCAAAGTTTCAAATTTGAAACTAAATGCTATCATAGTATTTCTAGATTAACAAAGTCGGATTTTATAGAAGCGTACGAATAATAATGTAGGTAAGTATGTTACTACAAAGTTCGCGGGACTAAAAAGGGGAAGGGGCGCGCGCGCAACGGGCGGTTCTGCCAGTTCGCTCATTGTTAGCGGAGCGACTGCGCGTGCGTGTTTTATATTTTTATATTATTGTTTTACGCAAATGTGCAGTATATAGTATAAAATAACAATGTCTCGATCTAGACGTACTTTAACGGTTAAGATTGTAATATGTGTCAAATCACACATTGTTAACGGATTATTATTTTATTACCTGTGTCGAATGTACCACATTCTACATTATTGTGCGCTTTGAGTTCGTTCATTTTTGTTGGATATGGCACTACCGACTTTGTTTCTTGTACCTAACATTCCCGTTTTTGTCGGTTATGGTACTGTCGACTTTGTTACTCGTTCTTCTATTAAACGTTTTTGTCGGATATGGCACTACCGACTTTGTTATTCGTTCTTATAATGAAAGTATTTGTCATATATGGTAATACCACCATTTTTAATTGTACATTACTAAATTTAGATGTTGGATGTGTTAGTATCGACTTTATTTCTAAAACAGTTATACAATAATGTAGGTTGGATATGGTATATAGTGCTAAAATTAGGAAGAGTTGACTGGTTTTCTATTGCCTCATTTGACATTTTTAATTATACGTATGTTATTTTAGAAGGTAGGACACGATGGTACCTCCCGTTACAACTGATAGGTGTGTTATTTTAGAAGGTAGAACACGACGGTACGTCCCGTTACAACTGAGCAGTCCGACTGGGGAAGTACCTTCGTCCTACAGAATACCGCGGTTATAGTAACCTTGTGTTGTGTTCCAGACGGTGAGCAGGGTAGCCAGAGCTCACTGGAGAGGCTCTGTGTCGTCAGTGGGAAGACCAAAGGCTTTGGATGTCACCACTGGCTAGTGCGGGAGTGAAATGTTGGCGCGGCGGTCAGGGAGACCCGGTGAAACGGTTAACCGCTGGCCGCCCGCAGGCTGTACGGTTCCCGAACCCGGGGATCACAATCTCCGTTACAGGAGGCTGAACAGGCA
The DNA here is from genome assembly GCA_949126895.1 of Eilema caniola. Taxonomy (NCBI): domain Eukaryota; kingdom Metazoa; phylum Arthropoda; class Insecta; order Lepidoptera; family Erebidae; genus Eilema; species Eilema caniola. The sequence goes on from OX421462.1 coordinate 677,403, forward strand.
GCCTGTGTAAAGTTCCCGGTGCGGTTGTCGTGCCGGAGAACGAAACCGGAGTAGACTTGGCAGTATCTGGGAGGGGACCCGGGGCCCGTCCGCCCACCGAACCAGCCAATCACACAACCCTAGCTCGTTTGCGGTGGCGAGAAACCTTACTTTGTCTTCTACACTGATGGCATAGAGCCTCTCTATACCTCCCCCTCCCATTTTTATTATGGCCAAGAAAAATAAGAATAGACGTTCTACAGCGGCACCTTCATCCACAATGAAAGTTGACTTCTGTAACATCAGGGGCCTCCACACCAATCTTAACGAGGTCCATCACCATCTTGAGACAGCAAAGCCGACCTTATTCTTTCTGAAAGAGACCCAAATATCATGCCAGGCCAATACAGCCTATCGTATGTACCCCGGGTACAAACCCGAGAATAACTTCCTGAGTAAAGCGTCGGGTAACTTTCACGCTCACCATGTGGAGTGGTTGGGTCGCACAGAACTGATTTTACGGGGAGGGCTGCTCACTACGCCCTGACCTATGGGTTCTCGCAACTGGTGCATTCTATCACTAGAAAACCAGATATCGAGACCCACAGAGAGTCTTTATTGGACCCTCTGCTGACTACGTACCGAGTGGAGGCACCACTCGGTACTTCGGACTACAGCGTCGTCTGGGCGCAAGTGACTCTCGCGTGGCCAGAACCACCGCGGCCACCTCAGTGGTGGTATGTCGGGCACTACAAGTCGGTAGACTGGAACGGACTGCGAGAATTCTTCTCGTCGTACCCGTGGAGGCGGTTTTGCGTCACTTCAAACGATTCAAGCTCTTGTGCAAGAGCAGTCGCTGAAGCGATTCTAACGGGTATGGAATGCTATATTCCCAACCACTGGATCGCATCAGGAGCGAGCAAACGGCCAAACTTCTGCCACTCTTGCCTTCCGCCGCCGCAGAAACTCGACGGTAGCCTTGCCCATGGCGCTAAGGAGAAAGCCGATCTTTTGGGTAACCTCTTTGCGTCAAACTTGACAATGAATGATGGGAATGCCGAGCCAACCATTCTCCCCAGCTGTGGTGTTTCCATGCCTGAAGTTAAAATCACGCAACGGGTGGTCCGGCGGGAACTCAAGTCCCTAGATGTTTGGAAGTCGAGTGGGCCGGATGGTATATATGGCGATGGTGCTCAGGCGCTGTGCCCCCTAATTGTGCCCAGTACTTACGCAGCTTTTCGCGCTCTCTTGCTCTGCCTCGTGGAAGACTGAGTTCGTGCATCCTGTGCTAAAGAAAGGAGACAGGACAGACCCGTCCAATTACAGGCCTATTGCTATAACATCCCTTCTCTCGAAGGTTATGGAGTGTGTGATTAATACACAGTTCCTGAGATACCTTGAAGGAAGCGATCTACTGAGCGACCGACAGTATCCAAGCCGTCGTCAATGGCAGCTGCTCGGACCACATGGACACAAATGCTGGTGTGCCACAGGGCTCCGTGCTGTCTCCGACCCTGTTTCTGCTGCACATAAATTATATGCTGTCTGATGACTCCATCCATTGCTATGCGGAAGACAGTACCGGGGACACGTGATACACGGACCGTGCAAATATCTCTCAGTCTAAGGTGAAGGAGAGTCGCTAACAACTTGCGACCAAAATCGGGAGTATCCGATTGGGGTCGACTAAGCCTAGTCCAATTCAATCCCACTAAAACGCAAGTGTGTATTCACCTCTAAGAAAACCCCATTTGTTGTAGCGCCGCAATTCCTGGGTACACCGCGTACCATTTCCTCGAGTATCGGGATCCTAGGCGTCGACATCTCAAGCGACGTCCAGTACCGCAGCCATTTGGAGGATAAGGCCTAGCTGGCATTGAAGAAACTTGGAGTGTTTAACAGGGCGAAGCAGTACTTCACTGCGGGGAAAGGACTCCTTCTTTATAAGGCAAAAGTCCGGCCCCATATGGAGTAGTGCTGTCACCTTTTGCCGGAGCATCTGCATACCAGCTTGACCCCTTCTAATCGATACAAAAACGTGCGTTGTGGCTCGCCGACAATCCCATACTCGCAGGCGCTGTGGAGCCTCTCAGCCACAGGAGGGACTGGTATCCCACTCGGCAATAGAAATAGCACATAACCCCTTCGTCGTCAGTGGTTCTGGACTGTAATTACTTGTACTTTCCATTACTTTTGTGAATTTTTAACCTGTTGGATGTACTAACCGTACACTATCTTGATTTAATTTACATTTAATTGGATAATAATAAAACATATTATCAGTTTTAAAACCTTTTTTTAATACATAAGGCCTATGAACACCCCCACATCCGACATAACCTTGTAATTACGTACCGTGAAAAATTGTTGGATGTGACACTTCCGACTTCCCTAGTACGTGAAATATTGTAGGATGTGCCACTTACGACTTTCATAGTACGTGAAACATTGTAGGATATGTCACTTACGACAAGTGTGCTAGTATCGGTTTCGGTTAACAATGTAACAACTGCTATTTCTAGAATTTCCTAGATTTATTTTTGTTATTCACATTATGACCTTCATTATCTTTCAAAACTGTAGCACTACGCGAAATTTGGTTTCAATATATGGGCATTTGTGAATTTGGTGCAAGTTCAAAACTTTATTTGGCCGTACTGAAAAGTAGTGTTTTTGTAGTTCCGACTTTGTTAATAGCTACGGTCGATATAATACCTGTTTTGTCTTAATGCAAAACAGTTATATTAAATACTTACGCGGCGGGTCACTGTTTTGCATTTACGTATGATACTATCTACTGAGCTGGTATGTAGTAAAGCATCCCGACGGAACTACCAGTAGAGCAGCCTGACCGTGCGATGGTACGGGAGCGTCGCTTGCAGGTTACGCGGTTCGCCTTACCTGGCAGCCAGTATCTTGGAGCCCAGTCGCGCGCCCCGGTACTCTCTCGACACCACCAAGCCGAGTCCAAACAAAAGCTTGTCTGCGCCCAAAAGTTTGAAGACGTCCAATTTGTTGCACAGATTAAGGGCACCGAAAACGTTATTCCAAGCTTTTCCCTCGACCTGTAATGCAAATCGTGCAATAATAATACTTACTACCACTAATACGTAGTCATAAATCTGTTTCTGTCCTGTAGGTGTCGTCAGAGACGGTGAATAAAGTTGTAAGTACCAATATTGTATATTCAATTTCAATGAAGTCAAAATAAATAACAAACGTGATATTTTTGCCGTTTTTCCAGGATAGTTAAAACTAAAAAAGTTTACAATAATTGGGTATTTGGTTAGTACTTTTTACTAAACGTCAAAATGGTAAGTTATAAGGAAAATTGTATGAAAAAGTTTGTGACAAGTTTTTGACCTCATAATATTTAATAATCAAATCATTTACTATTAAAGTTTGGGTGGATGATTAAAAATAAATAAGAAAGATAAAATAAGAACCGACGCAACTGTTTTCACTCTTTTACTATTCGTGCTTTAATAAGTTCAGCTAAATAATTAATTGTAACTACTGTTTACAGTTTATTAAATACCTAATTATAGTGTCTAATGTTCAGTCGTAGGGATACATAATGGCATGGAACCCTTAGTGCCCGTCTTCGACTCGCACTTGATCAATATTGAAAATAGATATCTATTTTATATTTAACAGTCAACACTAGGTAATCGGGTCAATGTGAAGTTTTTTTATTGCTTATTCTAATTTTTTCAACGGCCTATAGTGCTGAACAAAAACATCAGGTCCACTCACCACATAGTTAGGATCCTCGCCCTGGCAGTGCACCGCGCACACGTTCAGCGCCACGAGTTTACTCTGGCCGTTCTTTTCCTCATAGCAGCCGAGGGACACTCTCTGGCCAATCCAGCATCGCCAGAACAGTCTTGCTCCGCGGACGCTCTCCGGATCGCCCAGCACATCTACAACGATAGGTAACGCTGAGGTCTCCGCTAAACACTAGGTGATACCTATAGAAGGTAGGTAGACATATTGTATGAATTCAAGTGGTGATAAAAGTGACCGACAGGACAGTATTTCATTATTCTCATATTAGGTAGGTAGATAGTTCAATTAGTTTGGATAGCGTGCAGCTGCTGAGCTGCTACAAGCTTAGAAAAGCGGAATGTCTTATTTGAGCAGGTTCTAAAAGAGGAAGAGGTTGGAAGTTTGACTTATGTTACTTCGAATATTTTATTGGTGTACTAGGTGCGTAAGTGTAACACCGATCTTTTCAAACACTATTTGTGGGTAATTTTTATGTATTTTTTTTTTTTAAGGAAGTTGGCTAAGGCCCCGGCCGGCGCACTATGGAATATCGTAAAACAAGAGCAGCTCAAAGTTATTTTTTTCAAATGTTGGCTAGGTATTTCATATAATTTTATTTTTAGTTTTTACTTAAGAAGATGTAAGTATTCCAATGTTAACAGAAACGTTTAAAAAACATTGGACTGTATCCCAACCCTGTTTTTTTTTTATATAGGACACGTCAATTTGACTTAACCTCGCCTGATGGTAAGCTGAAGTGCCAGAGATTAGGGAAGCCGTTATTCAAGAATAGAACAGGTTACCGCAAATGTTGGATAACTACATTCTCAGCATGCCAAGAAGAATTGCCGCATGTGTTCGAGCCAGGGGAGGAGTTATCTTGTACTAAATAAAAACAATTTCATAATAAATGCTGACAACATTTAGTTAAACCTCTTTTTCTTTCAGTTATTAATGAGTCGAAATTACATTATGACTTTTAAATTCAATTTTGGTTAAATAAAAGTTGTTAAATAATTTTTTTTTTAAAGTGTTTCTTGTTTATAAAAAAAGATGTTACGTAAGCAACTTTCCTTAAAAAGTGAAATTTAAAAATATTCCATCTTTTACTAGTGATGTCAAACTTTTTTAGATGTGTGTATATGAGCAAATTCAATTGGTATTATATGCCATCATTATACACGGTGAGAGTATCATAATTCATTTTGCTGTATTACCTATTGGACAACTCTCCGAAGACGCGCAGGAATCTCTCAATAAAAGACTGCAAATATTTTAGGCTACATTATGCAAGAAAATGATGATATGATATTAATGAAGACATATTGCATAAATTGATAAAACTTCGAATCAATATATACTTAACAAGTATTCGTAAACAATGCAAAATAAATGTTAAAGAACTGGAAAAAGATTACCTACATCTTCTGAAAGTGAATCAACTCATAACATCACGGATCACGATGTTGTTTAATACAAAAAATCTCTCCATATGTACAACATAGGAACTTAATTAAGTTTTATACTATGCCATTACTAAAGTTATACTATTTAAAGTAATAATATATACAGGATGTATTTTTGAAACGGGGCAGTAAGGGCAAGTACCTTAACCGTTGCAGTTACAGCAAAACGTTCTTAAAAGACCTTCCCTAACTTTTTGGGACATTTTGAACTGCATTCACAGATTTTGTAAAAAACTTACAGTTAGCAAAAAAAATGCAAAAAGTTCAAAATTTTTTTTTTATGCCAATCGATTCTATTTCATGTGGGGATCAAAAAACTCTATGGGACCATTTTAGCTTTCAGTACTAGAAAAGACAGAAATCGCCAAAGACCTTTCCCATACATTTCGTACGGAAATATGATAAATCAACTCGAAACTCATAGGTCAGGTAAAATTTTGAACTTTTTTAAATGAAAAAAATCATTTAAACATTTAAGAAATTGGTTTATGAAATAAATTGCTCAAAATGATTTCCATTTTCACGAATACATAAGTCTATCCTTTTTTGCACTGAACGAATGGCGGCTAATAATGTTCTGGGATGAATATTACGTAAAATGGTCATTAATGCATCCTTGAGCTCTTGAACACTGGCGTACGTCGTCTTATACACCTCGTTTTTCACGAAGCCCCATAAAAAAAAATCAAGTGGTGTTAGATCGGGCTACGAGGTGGCCACTGTGTTGGACCATGTGTACCTATCCACTGTGTACCGAATAGGCGGCTCAAATTGGAACGTGAAAGGTGACTGTGATGTGGCGGAGCACCATATTGTTGAAAATGAACTTTTCGCAATTCCGACAGGGGCCATTCGTCCATCTCGTTTTCAAGATGGTGTAAAATGACTTCATTATACATGGCAGAATTCAGTTTCCCTTCATAAAATTCCACCATTATGACTCGATTGGACATTATACCACACCAACAGTTGAATGAGAAGCGAACCTGATTATGACTTGCCGTAACTCTTAGTGGATTTTCTTTGGACCAATAGTGGTGATTTTTTCTGTTGTACATACCGTTATTGGAAAAATTCGTTTCGTCTGACCACAGTATGTAATTTAAAAATTCATGATCTCTGCTTATTTTTCCTCTTAGCCATCTGCAAAAAGTAAGCCTTCGAACATCATCACCCGGATGTAACACTTGAACTATGCGCCCATATCGATAGCACTTGTAGCCGTATTTCTTCCATATCTTTATCACAAGGGAGTGGGATACACCTACTTCAAGGGCGACTTGCCTGGCCGATACCTCTGGATATGCTTCGACATAAGTTAGAACCGCAATCTCCGTGTCCATGTCCACACGAGGCTGCTGCTTTCTTTTGAAAGAACCCTGCAATTCCAGGTTTTTCAAAAGATTTGTAATAACCTTTCTTGTTGGCACATGCCGCAACGGATACTTATTGCGGTACCACACTAATGCAGCTCCCGCATTTCGAGTATTGACAAAATACGCTTCTAATAAGTCAATTTTTTCACGATTAGAAGACATTTTAGCGAAAATCCTTAATTAATAACTCATACCAAGTTTCTCAGCTGAAACTAAGAATAACACACAGATTTTCGAATCAAATTCGAAATTTGAGGGTAAAAATTCTTTTTATTTACTTTACAGTCAATTCTACCCACTTCCTGGCCATAACAAAAAGTTAGACCATCGTAGAAATTTGTTTCTGTTGCCGAAATGTATGGGAAACGTTTTTGGCGATTTCTGTCTTTCCTAGTACTGAAAGCTAAAATGGTCTCATAGAGTTTTTTGATCCCCACATGAAATAGAATCGATTGGCATAAAAAAAAATTTTTGGACTTTTTGCATTTTTTTTTTTGCCAACTGTAAGTTTTTTACAAAATCTGTGAATGCAGTTCAAAATATGTCAAAAAGTTAGGGAAGGTCTTCTAAGAACGTTTTGCTGTAACTGCAACGGTTAAGGTACTTGCCCTTACTGCCCCGTTTCAAAAATACACCCTGTATATTTTTTTTTATATTACGTTTAATAAAAAAAAACGTTATCTTGTGTTTTCCTCTTACCTATAGAGATGGAGAGGAGACTTTAAAAAAATAAATAATAAAAACTGATTACATACATGCGATAGTTAAATATGAATGACCACTTTTACCGATTATCATAATGAAGCGCGGGTGAACCCGTGAGTCAGCACTAATTCATGTTCACTTATGAAGCATATTCTGGTCTATGTTTATGCTAAATTGCAGAATTAAGTCTGAAATAATTAAAAATTTACAGATTTTTAATCAGGAAATGACCAATATGTTCCAACAACAAACAACAACCTCCAAAATTACGGATTTATGAAATTACGTCACTGGTTACGCATTTTTATGCCTCAAATACCTACATACATATTACGGAATTACGTAATTGCTTTGACTTTTTATCACAACTGTATTTTCTTTGTTTTTGAAGTAAGTACCAAATCTGCCAATTTGTTTGAAGAAATAATTAAAAGAAAACAGAACCACAAGTAAAATAATTTCTAACAGAACAGCTGTAATATCAGTAACTATTTTATCAGTGCCTCTTTTTTGTTCCTTTTATCGGTTTAACTCGTTAAACATTGGCTATAAAGGTTAGTCCATGTCCGTTCTTAAACTCTAATCCAATTCTGCCTCAAATTTCACCAAGATTGGTTCAGTTCAGCATTTTAGGCGTGAAAGGCAACAGACAGGGTTCCTTTTACATTTATAATGTTAGCACAGTCTAACGAACTTGCATACAGAGTTACAGACTCGTTATATTATGATATTAGTATGAATTACCCAGGATGTTAAGGATCTGTGGCGTAGCGGTAGGGTAAGGTGGTACACAGTGGTTATAGCAGGAACAGTGGCGCACTAGCTATCTACGTCAAATTAACAGAGATATACACACGTCTCTTTCACTCGTCGGTAGCTCTCGCTGCGCGAACGTGTTCAATGTTCAACTATTTTCGGATTTTGCCGAAAAAAAAAAACAATTTGAAGGTAAGGTATACACTGTACTAACTATTTTTTCGTAGATATGTTTCTTTTTTCTATAAATTATTCGTATAGTAGGCATATTCAAGAATGTTTTTGCATGAAAATGTCTCTGAATTTGTAGGTTATAGTAGTGTGAGTGTGATGTTCAATTTAAAATGGCGACCGCGTTAACAGTGGATCCTTCCACTATGGTTCACAGTGGATCATCACTTGTATGTTATTTAAGGTCGTGTTTTTTTTTACGTGCGGGAAATCCCCTCGGATACCCCTCCCCCCTCCGGAGCCGGAGGGGGAGGTTATGTCGGACTCGATCCGACTAAACCGTACGGCGTCTGTGGGTTGTTGTGCTAGGCCGAAGGTGCGGTTGTCAGGCGACATATCCCTCGCACCCCAGCTGACCCAGGGCCATCCCCTCGGTCAGGCGCTCCTCGGAGAGGGGGACCACGCGGTCCCCGACTCGCCCCCGTTATGGGGGGGCGCGCATCGTCCCGCGATGGCGGTGACGGGCGGCTCCACCCGTCACCCTCAGGCCCGCGCTCATGGGGTGCGGAGGTCGGTCTGCGCCCTCCGACGCCCGAGCCGCCTATGAACGCGGACAGCGATGTCCGCGAGTCTCTCTCGCTCATCGCGCCGCGTCCGCTCTGCTGTCACCTTCACGAGCATGACCTGCTCGGAGAAGGAGGCGCTGGCCGCCCACTCCATCGCCGCGAGCAGGGTAGAGAGCGTGAGCACTCTCATCCCCAGGGCCGCCACAAGTTCCCGCCTCGGCGTCTCAAACGCCGGACACTCGGTGAGCGTGTGCAGCCCCGAGTCCACGCTCGCGTCGCAGTGATGGCACCCGGGCGTTGGCTCTATGCCCATCAGATGCAGATACCGCCCGAAGCTATCGTGTCCGGTAATGATCTGCGTCTGACGGTACGAGAGGCTACCGTGTGGCCTCTCTAGGCAGGCAGAAATCTGGCCCCCAGAGTGTCCGCCCACACGGGGCACCCGTATAGAGCCATGGACCGCACGACACCCGCGTAAAGTCTCCTGCAGGAGTCCTCTGGGCCCCTCAAGTTAGGCAACAGCTGACTCAAAGCATTCGCCGTTGTCAACAACTTGGGGCGCAGACTTCGGAAATGTTCTTCGAAGTCCCATCGACCGTCAAGCACGAGCCCCAGGTATTTCAACCGGGGCTTAATGTCGATGGGAGTGCCTCTCACTGTAAGGCTGGCTCCCGGGCCTGGCCTGGGTCGAGGGTCATGTAAGAACATGGCCTCGGACTTGTGCAGAGCCACCTCGAGACCCAGCCGCCGGATCCGTTCCACGACTTGAGTATTAGAGGTTGTATCACTTGTTTTTATCATTTAATCTTTTAATTACAGAATGCCTCGGCCCGAAAAGCCTCGGTCTATTGGAGACCACACCCAAGAAGACATGTTGGAAGCTTTGCGACATATACAGAGTGGTATGACCATAAGAAAGGCATCAAAAAATTCCATTTACTACTTTGAGAAGGTACTATTTAAAGGCGAAAAATATCGAAAATTTGGAGTCAATGCGTCTGGTGCCAAATTATGAAGTCAACAAGGTCTTCAGTCAAGATCAAGAAAAAGAACTCAAAGAATATTACATTTATTGTTCCTTGATATTTTATGGTTTGACTGAGAAGGGTTCACGAAGAGTCGCATACCAAATGGCGAAAACAAACAATATAAAGATGCCTCAAAACTGGATAGAAAATGAAATGGCTGGGAAGGAATGGCTGCGGAGCTTTAGGCGTAGACACAAAGATGTCAGTCTTCGAAAACCAGAACCATGTAGTCTTGCAAGAGCGACTGCTTTTAATAAAGCTAACGTCGAAACATTTTACAACAACCTCGAAAAACTGTACGAAAGAAACCCAAAATTTGCAGATGGGACACGAATTTATAATCTCGATGAGACTTCTACTATGACAGTGCAAAAACCTCAACGAGTCATTGTCCTCGAAGGCCGTCGAAATATAAGTAAAGTCACTAGTGGAGAACGAGGGACACTAGTGACAACTTGCTGCACAGTAAGTGCTAGTGGAACAGCATTGCCTCCAGTCATGGTGTTCCCTCGCAAAAATTTTAAGAATTACATGACCAAAAACACTCCTGCTGGTACTTTGGGTCTAGCAGCACCAAGCGGATGGATGAATTCGGAAATATTCCCCGAAGTTATCCAACACTTCATCAAACACACAAATTCTACACCTGAAAATCCGAGCATTTTGATTTTAGATAATCATTAATCGCATTTGTCCATCAAAGCCTTAAATTTGGCCAAGGCTGCAGGCGTCAATATATTGACATTGCCCCGCACACTTCAGCGAAGCTGCAGCCTTTGGACGTGGGTATATTTGGCCCATTCAAAACATACTACAATGCAGCCATAGATTCCTGGCTATTACGAAACCCAGGCAGACCCGTTTCTATTTATGAAGTTGGGGAGCTTGTTGGAGTTGCGTTTTTAAAGGCAATGACACCCACCAACATAACAAACGCGTTCAGAAAATGCGGCATTTTTCCATATGATCGGAACGTATTTGTTGAAGAAGATTTTATGCCTAGCCTTGTGACAGATCGGCCATGTCCAGCTCAAGAACAGAGATCAGATTTGCCTAGTACTTCTCGACAAACAGACCGAGGCCGAATTCGCATCCAATCCATTGATTCCGATGTCACTGTTTGTGAAGATGATGTAATGCAATCTGTAGAGCCTTTGAGAGAAAATTCACCATCAACATTTGAGGATTCAGGTTTACATATTTATAACTCTCCGTCAAAACGAATACCGAGCTCAACAGCAACAGATACTTGCGACATGATCTCTCCGACACTAACACAGCAAGTTTCATCAAATCACAAAAAATGTGACAACTCCTACAAATCACAAGTATTGACTGAAGCCACGACACATAACATTGGCACTCCACCTCATCCGATCAAAAAGAAAACCTTATTATCTCCATTTGAATTTATGAGTCCAATAAAAGCACCGCCAAGAAAAAATAATCGGAACACAAGAAAACCAGGCCGAAGTTTAATAGCTACAGATACGCCCGAAAAAACTGAGATAGAAATGGCTAAGGCTTCGTCACTGAAAAGAAACAATCCGAAAAGAAAAAAAGTGACAAAAAGAGTATTGCAAAGTGATTCAAATGAGGAAGAACTACTAACGAATGTTGTATACCAAGAATCTGATGATGACATGGATTGGTTCGATGACGATATGGAAAACGAAGTTACTAATTGTGTCTTAACTGAAGAAATAATTGACGAGCCTTTGCCTCGAGTTCCAGTAGAAGGTGAATATGTTTTGGTTTTATTCACCACCAAGAAAAAAAGAGTGTATTATGTTGGTAAGGTTTTAGAAGGGAGAAATAACAATTTGGAATATTATATTAGTTTTCTGAGGAAAAAAAGTTTCAACAAATATCACTTGCCAGCTGTACCGGATCTTGCAAGTGTGAAAGAGCATGACATTAAGTTCATATTGCCGAAACCTACTATAACGGGCAGTACGACACGCCAGCAATCATATCATAGTTTTTCTGTTGATTTGTCTAATTTAAATATGCGATAAAATTTCTTTTTTTTTTTGTTTTGATTGTGTTAGACTCTACTCTGCGCGTTTGGCGATCTCAATATTAAGTATCTAATAGATATAACCTAACTGAGGTTGTTGATTTTAATTAGTACATTATTTTTTTGTTTCTTTTTCTTAAATTTAGGATGATTTGAATATCAAAGACTGTTTTTTTTTTCTTTTCGATTTTATTGATGTTATGTTTAGCAGAAGATGCTATATTTTGTTTGTTTTTTTTTTCAAGATTGAATAAAACTGATTTGTGAAGTATATCGTTTGTTTAATTTTTGAGATCTACACCTAATTATTCACTGTGTACTACATGATCCATAGTGTACTTTAGGATGAGCCACTGTAGAAACCTACACAGTACACAGTGGATCAATTTCCATTTTTTTTTTAACTCTTGTATGTAAATTATTATTACATTATTTAAAAAAATATCATACACTCTTAAACTATGATAAACTCGCTACAATTTGGTATCAAATACAATATTTTAACATAAGCCGAACCCGAATTAAAAGGATCAGAACAAAAAGTTAACCACTGTGTACCACCTTACCCTACTGAACGCCGCTGCTACGCAGGAGGCGCGTGTTCGATTCCCGCTCAGTGTAAATATTTGTATGCATGAATATGGGTATTTGCATTGGTCTGGTCGTGCCTCGGAATGCACATTAAGCCGTCGGTCTCAGTTGCCACACGAACAGCGGCAGTCGTTACGGGTAGTTGAAGCCCTCAAAAGTCCAACAACTGGCCTAGTTGCAATGCTTCGATATCGCCTTTGGGTTGTGGAGATTCAGCCAAATTCGCAGTTAGACTGGTAAAAGCGGACCTGGTTCCTGGTAATAGGGAGTCAGCCTATTGTCGTATTCTGGGCACTATTGTTAACTCGAGCCATAAATTTGAGGCTGAATCTGGGCTATACATCTCTGTCTGATGTGAATCAGGCCTATATCCCTTAGTCGCCTTGTACTTGTACAACACCGCGTGAGAAGAGATGGGGTGGCCCAAATTCTATTCTACCACACGGCTGAAGAAGAAGACCCAGGATATTAAATTAAATGCAATTATAAATAAATAACAGGAGATATAATAATAAGAAAATGTACCAATCGAAATGACAGTTCTTATATATTCTGTTGTGAACCAAACAATGTCTTGTTTAAAACCGCGTGATCGCCATCTAGTTGTATTTTTGTAACTAAATCATAGAATTACAAATTTTAATTTATTGATTAAATACGAATCTATATACACAATTGTGCATGTAAAAATAAAGTCTATTTATTCACACAGTTGCTTAGATTATGATAAGCTATAAAAAATCTACCATAAAAATAATCTCAAGCAAAAAAGCGACATTATTGCTCACATCTCTGGTTCTACTCAACCGAATAAGATCAAACAAACGTAAGATTTTAAGTCTGAGCAAGCCCTTTCTAACAAAAAAACCGCATCGAAATCCGTTCAGTCGTTTTTCCATTGCAAACAAACAGACAAACAGACAAGAATTAAAAAAAATATATTTTCGTGTTCAGTATCGTTAATATAACATACTCCAAGTACTTTTTTTTTAAATATCTCCAATGTACAGACACGACTATTTTACAATTTTATAATGGTATATCTTTAATGTTGGTGTACAATAAAGAGTTATCTATCTATCTATCTATCTATATTCCTAGTGGAAATGCCCTCTACTTATCCAGTATAAATGCAATTAGAATAGTGGTAAATAGAGCAAGGATGAATGGTGTTCCTACATCTCCAAAATAGCTCCATAATCTAGTCATTCCAGATAAATACAGTAATTTTAAAAATGTATTGTTTGGTACGTCAGAAAATATAAGACTTCTCCAGCTGTCACCATTTTGGATCCTAGATGGGACATTTCCTAACTGTCCAACAGTTTTTTATCAAATTTATACGGTGCACGGATTTATTGGAGTGCACGATACCGTGCAAAAGTTGGTACCTTTGGTGATTGAGCTCCTGTCCAACAAAAATGAGAGAATTTATTGCCTATTTTTGAGCTTCTCAAGTCGCGAGCATCTCATGTTGGAACCAATTTGCAACCTGACGTAGTAACCACTGACTTCGAGAAGGCGTCAATAAATGCGGTGTTACGTGTTCAAGTGTTTCCTGAAACTAAACACAAGTGTTGTTACTTCCACCTGACTCATAATATTAGGGGTTAAAGTATGAAATTGCCGATTTGTACTGACAAATTGAAATTCGTTTTTTTTTTAATTTAACGTATTTATTTAATCAAAATAATTACCATTATTATCTATACATTGCTGCCATCTAGTAGGAAGGTCATTTATGCCTTTGCGATAGAACTCTGGTGATCTAGATTCGACAAACTGTGTGAAAGCATTTTGTACTGCCTCCTGAGAAGAAAACTTTTTATCACATAGAAAATTGTCCAAATCACGAAAAAAATGGTAGTCTGTTGGAGCAAGGTCTGGCGAATACGGAGGGTGACGGATAGTTTCTAATTGCAGTTTCTGTAGAGTTAAAACGGTTTCTCGTGCTGTATGAGGTCTCGCGTTATCATGGAGCAATAATGGTGAAGATCGATTCATGAGTCGGGGCTGTTTCACTGCTAGTTTTGCTATCATTGTTCGGAGTTCGGCACAGTAGACATCTGCCGTTACTGCTTGACCAGATCGTAGAAAGCTATAGTGAATAACACCATGCTGAGACCACCAAACAGTTACCATTACCTTTTTATTGGTAAGCTTTGCTTTAGGACACTGTTGTGGCGTTTCACCTGGGGTCAGCCATTGCATTTTTCGCTTACGGTTATCGTAAAGAATCCACTTTTCATCACATGTCACAATTCGATCCAATATTCCTTCATTTCTGTATCGATTCAACAAGGCAACACAAGTTTCAACACGCATTTCTTTCTGCAGATCAGTCAAATCATGAGGTACCCATTTTTCACATTTTTTTATTTTATTGATTTGACGCAAATGAGTCAATATTGTTGGTAAGGTAATGTTAAACCATGCAGCTAATTCCTGGGTAGTTTGGCTCGGATCGGCTTCCACCATGTCTTTCAATTCATTGTTATTCACCTGTGTGGACGGCCTTCCTCGTGGTTCGTTCTTCAAATCAAAGTTTCCATCACGAAAGCGTTTAAACCAAAATCGCACGGTGCGTTCATTAGCAGTCCCCTCTCCAAACGCAACATTGATATTGCGAGCTGTTTCTGCCGCGTTAGTTCCGCGTCGGAACTCGTATTCAAAAATCACTCGAATTTTCGAAGTATCCATCTTTCTTGTCTAAGCTGAATAAAAAAAACAACTGAAAGTCGATAATCGAATGTTGCACATTTTTAAATGAAGAACTACATAGGTACCATGTGGAAAAAGTTTCACTCAAAAATCTCAAACCATGAAGGTTCTATGTCAATTCGAAGTACCTATTACAATGAAACGGCAATTTCATACTTTAACCCCTATTATTTGGAAACATATACAGTCTACTGTTCTTTCCAAACAATACTCAGAATCGACATCTTTTGCTCACAAAATGCATCATTTGGCCGCGTTAGCCTTTTTAAAGCCAGATGAGATCAGGTATCTCATCTGGCTTTAAAAAGGCTAACGCCGCTTTTGAAATGCTAAAAGAAGAAGTATTACCGAAGGATGCAGTGAAATTCATTAATTGGTTTTCCAAATACTAGGTCAATGGTACTTATAAGAAAATGACTACTCGAAACAACAAAATAGTAAAGACAAAGTTGCAAAAAGAGGCTCTTTTGTTTTCGCCTAACATTTGGTCCCTTTTTCCGCTCCGACCAACGAAACTGAACAACTGGTTGTTCCGATCGGAACTCAGTTTGTGTTTTTGTGCCTATCGAACCAACTACTCGAGTAAACCATATTAAAGTAATTTATGGCTTCATATAAAATTCCGAACGGTACAATGAAACAAAACAAGGATATGTAGTTACTATTTTATTTTTTTAGTTATTCTATATTTAATAGTGTTTTACTTTACTAACTAAAATAATTATATTAATATTTTAATAACTTAAACATTAAAACTTTGTTTTTTTTTTGAAAAAGAATATTAGCAACCGAAATTATCGAAATCCATACTAATATTATAAATGCGAAAGTAACTCTGTCTGTCTGTATGTTACGCTTTCACGCCTAAACCACGGAACCGATCTTGATGAAATTTGGTACGGATGTATATTAGAGCTTGAGAACGGACATAGGCTACCTTTTACCACGAGAAAGGGGGTTTAAGGGGGGGAAATAGGGGATGAAAGTTTTTATGAAAGTTTGTCATTTCTGAAGATATTTTAATGAAATTTGGTACAGAGGTAGATTAGAGCTTGGGAACAGACATGGGCTACCTTTTATCGCGAAAAGGGGGGTAGAAGGGGGGGAGGGGACTAAGGCTTTGGGATGAAAGTTTGTCATTTTTGAAGATATGTTAATGAAATTGAATACATAGATAGTTTAGAGCTTGGAAACGGATATAGGCTACCTTTTATCGCAAAAAGGGGGCTAGAAGGGGGGCGGACTAGGGTCTTGGTATGAAATTTTGTCATTTTTGAAGATTTCTTGATGAAATTTGGTACAGAGGTAGTTTAGAGCCTGGGGAACGGACATAAGCTACCTTTTATCGCGAAAAGGGGGGAAGAAGGGGGGGGGGACAAGGGCCTTGGAATAAAAGTTTATCGTTTTGGAAGATTTCTTAATGAAATTTGGTACAGAGATAGTTTAGAGCTTGAGAACGGACATAGGCTACCTTTTATCGCGAAAAGGGGGGAAGAGGGGGGGGGGGGGGGGAGGACAAGGGCCTTGGAATAAAAGTTTATCGTTTTGGAAGATTTCTTAATGAAATTTGGTACAGATATAGATTAAAGCTTGGGAACGAACATAGGCTACCTTTTGTCGCGAAAGACGAGGATAAAGGGGAGGGGGGTTATAGGGGATGGAAGTTTGCCAGTTTTGAAGACATCCTGATGATATATTTGGTACAGAGATGAATTGAAGCTTGGGAACGAACATAGGCTATCCATTGACGCGAAAATGGAGGCATAGGGGGGGGGGGGGGGGGGTAATAAGGTATGAAAGTTTGACAGTTTTGAAGATATCCTGATGAAATTTGGTACAGGGATTAATTAGAGGTTCGTAACGGACATATGCTACCTTATCACGAATAATGTGGTAAAAGGGTGGGGGAGGGATAAGGACTGGATAGTTAGTATGAAAGTTTGTCATTTTTTATGATATCCTGGTGAAATTTGGTACAGAGATGGATTAGAGCTCGAAAATGGACATAGGCTACCTTTTATAGCGAAAAAGGGAGTTGAAGGGGTGGAATAGGGCAAGGGTATGTAAGATTCACGATTTTGAAGATATCTTGATGAAATTGGTATAGAGATGGATAAGAGGTTGGAAATGGACATATGCTACCCCTTATCGCGAAAAAAGGGATAGAAGGGGGAGGGGGGAAAGGGAAAAGGGCTATGGGATCAAAGTTTCTAATTTTTCATTGGCAGGCATAAATAGTAAGAATTTTTTGTAGACTTTTGCAATCGGTTAAACTTTTCATTTTTAATTAGGAAATTGAGCAAATGCAACAATGTCACGTTTTTATTTAAAACTTTATTTAATTTTGAATGGAATGCTTCTATATTATTATTATTAGTTCGATGTTTAAATGGTTACGTTTTCTGAGTAAACGACTTACATACGCCATAAAACGAGACATGTTCAGTTCACTCTCTTGATATTCAGTTCTTATGTAGTTCCAGCCTTCTAATATACATTCTTGAGAGAATAATGGAAGAATGGCACAGAGTTCGACAATTCGTCTCTCATCTTTACTTTTGTGTTTTAATTGTTTAGCTTTACGCCACATGTTGCGGGTCCAGTGGTAAAAACACCCTTTTACGGTGACATTTGGAAATGCTGCAGTTAAAGCGTTACATAAAGCTATTTCAAAGTCGCAGTGCAAAAGCTCAATTTTTAAGTACGGTAATTTTACTTTCAACAATTCAAAAAGGGCGGAGTATGTCTTTTTCTTTTGTCTGTCTTACCGTAGACAACCACAGTTGTACCGTCAGGAATAAAAACAGTTGATTCGATTATTTCCTAACCGACCAATCAAATAGTTGTGTCGTTAGGAAATAGAATAGTTGATCAGTTTTCAGTTGATCAGTTCAGTTGATCAGAGTGGAATAAGCGCATTTGGTCGGTAAATATCTCGATAGGAATCACCGTTCCAATAACACAAAATGAGGTGGAATCATGGCACCACCGCTAGAGCACCCTATTGGACAGAAAGAAATGGAATTTATATAAGACCATTGAAGAATTAAACAAGGAACAAAAACATACAGAATTAACAGTTGAAAAATTAAATTCAGTCTCAAGTAACCAAAAGAGCAAAGAAAAAAGAAAATAGGGAAGCAAAAATTAAAAAGATATTTGGAAAAAAAGGAAACAATGGACTTAACCACATTTTTAAATGGCCTTGCATACTTGTGCTATTTTAAACGTTACTATTTTTTTAATTTTTGTTTGTTCGATTGTATTGTCATGGACAAACGATTGATTTGGTTGATTGACAAAAATTCATAATTATAATATTTTTTTCTATTTAGTTGATTGTTCTATGAATAAAGACCTACGATGACTTTTAGAGAGGTTCAGTTATTCGAGATCACGGGGCTACGGTGTTCAGTTTTTCGAGGTAGCGTGCATTTGTTGTAAAGTGTTTCGAAGAAGTGAATTAGTTTAGTTATTCGAGATCGCATTGCTACGGGCGTTAAGTTTTTCGTGGTACCTAGCGTGCATTCGTTGTTAAGTGTTTCGACTTCGTACACTTACGGGGACGTGTTATTCGGTGTTACACTTTTCTAAGTTTCATCATTTAAATGTCGTCAAAGTCGTTAAACACCATTAAAATGATCGGCAATATGGTTTCCGCCAAAACCGTTAAACTGGGATCTTTTTTTATACAACTGAGGTGGCAGACAAGCACACGGCCCACCTAAAGTGGTTACCGTGGCCTATAGACGTCATCACCAGGGAGTCACACTCGTGCTGCCGACCCTGTGAGCTCAGAGAGTTTTTGTGCCTTCCGTGTAGTAGACAAAGCAGGAATAGCCTTTGGTCTTTCCACTGACAGCACAAAAGCTCTCCAGCGAGCTATGTCTCCCACGCCGGACATTCGGTGAGCGTGTGCAGCCCTGAGTTTCACGCACTTTGTGGGCCTGGGTACGTGGATGTCGGCTGCGTCCAGCGTCTCCCTAAGCCTAGCCGCTGTGGCATCGGCCTTGGAATGCTGAAAGTGCCAGCGACGTGGATTAGCCCGGCACCCGTCCGAGTGTATGTCACTCGGAGGGTCCCCGCCACGTTTAGGGCCCTCATATCAATGAGGCCTCTCGCCTGTTTCACCAGATCGGTGTACTGCACGCACCTCTTCGTCACCTCCGGAGTCCTCGTAAGGACAACCGCGGTTGAACGGGGGACGCGCAGCCTTCCTGCCGCTCCCTTCGCAGTAGCCTCGGTTTTCTTAGCCTTTTTGCGGGCGTTCCGCCTCTTTTTAGCCTCGCCGACCACCTCCCAGCCCTCTGCCGGTAAGGAGCTAGTGGGGGGTGGTCGGGGCCGAAGCCGGTTCCAGGGCCAAGGCCTGACGTTTTCCCCCTGCCCTTCCCCTTTTCCTTGCCCGTGACCTGGGCGCCCTGTATACTCTGGGCGCGCCTGGCTGGCGCGGCAATATTGGCCGAAGCAGCAGGCGTAGTACGCACACTGCGGGCCCACTCCTGGGAGGTTGGTGGCGCCAGGGATGGACGGCGGATGGAGTCTATGATGGCCTCCAAACAACACCGCGTCCGCTCCTCATGCGCCACCTGCCGCGCCCCCTATGCCGTCTGCGCCGCCTCTAGCCGCTTTTCCATAGCAACCATCGCCACCATGCAGGCCTCTACCGGATTCGCGGGCCGGGCTGGCATCAGCACTTCTCAGTGCTGCAGTTGGACCAGCCGCACCTTCGACTTCGGCGCCTCCGTCCGCAATGGCGACCCTGCCCGCGCCAGCGACTCCGGCTGCGCTGGCGCCTCCTTCTCCTTCTCCTCCAGAGTACCTCTGTCGCCTGCCGCTCCAAGCTGTCGATGACCTCGAACTGCCGGCCGCCCAGCTGAGCCCGCTCCTTGCGCGAATTAAGTTAACGCCACTGGTGATGTGTTGTTATTTAATTAAATATAACTTTATTGCAGGTGACAGCGTAACAGTTTGATGGTAATATAAACACAGTAATGAACTCACTTGTTTATTTAAGTCTAACTAGCCTAAGGATGAATGTAGTCGATGTGAGAGCTACATTGCACCGTACTAAACTACGCGGATGAGTTCGATTTTAGAACTACATCCTAACTACTGACTATTGACAGCTGCTAACTGGCAACTGCCAACTAACTAACTAGTCTAACAACTAGCTATTTACTACATTATGTCTACACTACGTCCGGCTGTCTGAACTGACTGATTGTGTATTCTCAATTGCGTGAACTGCCTTGCTTCTTCCTCGAGATCTCTTTATAAGCTTCATTATCTGGGTCGAACGGTGGCTGTTTGTTAATGCTGATGCTGCGCCTCGTGCTTGCTATCTTGAAGTGCTAGCTCAGGCCTCGTGTCGTGATTGGGGTCGACGCACTGCCAAAAGTGGGGCATTGAGGTCGCAGCGTCCGTCGTTGCGTTGCATTTAGCTGACGGCGCAATTCGGCTGATGTGTTGATGATGCGGAATAGTAACTGGGTCGCATGATATTGCGTTATGCTTCGGGTTTGCTTGTTTTAATATTATAAGTATAGTAATGTCGTACTTGTTGCTTGACGTTCCTTAACTCCTCCCTCCGCAAGAGAGAAATTATCTTAGTGAGAAGAATTGGAATTCAGATAATTTCGGCAACCAAAATAAATTTTTACTTTAAATTTATGTAGGTTGTTACGGCTATAATAAGTATGTACTTATAACCGATGGTCCAAATGCTTATTTTTTTTTTGTCAGGGCTTGGGTTGTTTTTGTATCACTATTGTCGCTATTTTTCATACTTCTGAGACTCCTTTAACATCACTAATCTACGTCTCTGAGGTCCACCTTTTGAGTTCTTGTTTGGATGTCGTTTTGAAGCTCTGGCGTCTGGATCAATGGAAGTTGAAGACAAGAAAAGGTCTAGTTCTTAGTGGGGACCACAAATTTTTCCGGTTTGGTTCTCACAATGTTGATTTGAGGTTACCATATGAGTTCCGAGGATATTGGCCTTTCTTATCTCGTTGTCGTAGTTTTCGGTGATGACTAAGTTGTACTTGGGATAAGCCAACCATTGGCTGTCAGTTATTCTCTGCACTTTGATCCTTCCGATCTTGATGTGGCTTCGTATACATCTGCTGTAATTATTTTTCATCAACATGACTTATTCCATACAAGGTTTTGTCAGATCTTGCAATTTCTGTACACGGGTTTACTATAGGTATGTATGTTAATCCATTCGCCATTAGGTTAGGATACTGGAAATAGGTATAGGTATCCTTGTGTAATAATTATGTGTTTTTTAATTTCAGCATAATGCCTGGGCGACTCACGAACTCCGCGACTTGTTCAAATTTGCTTTGACTGCATTTATTGTCCTAATAAATATAGTAATTTTTTTGCGGGTTCATTGCACTTCGTGTTTTGCAGACTTGAGTTTGCTCATCAGTAATGAAGCTAGTAGATATTGAGGATTGCATCTTCGTTGTCTGGATAGTCTCTGCTGTGGCTTCGTGTAGATCCGTCGAGGTATGGGAATATGGACAGCGACTATCGGAGTCAGCAGGTTAACGATTTTGAGGAAACCTACCGCGCCGCGCACTGCCTCGAATACCTTAACGTCGATTATCTTCATCTCCCGTGAATTACTGCTTGGCTATTTCTTTGCGTCACTAAAATCTATGCTGCTCTTGCTCTCTTCACAGGGTGTTGCTACTGGGATGTACTTCAATAGATTCACCAATAGGTAAGGGTATTTTGGGATAATAGTAAAGGTGTATGAAGTATTATGGATTGGGATAGGAATAAATATATGTTTCGTTACCCATTAATCCTACAGCTTTCTAATTCTAAGGCTAAACTCTCTTCTGTACGTGGATCTCCGAAATGTTCACTTAGCAAGGCCTTCCACTGGCCCCAAGTGATTATGGAGTCCCGTTCTCCTACTAGATTAGCTTATTCGCCTAGCACTAGTATGTAAGAATCTATGTGTATGCTATCTGAGCGTTTTTAATCTCGATATTACACGAAATAATAGAAATGGCTAATTCGCCTAGTTCATAAGAATGTGTATACTATCTGAGCGTTTTTAATCTCGATATTATACGAAATAATAGAAATGGCTTATTCGCCTAGTTTATATTAATGTGTATACTATCTGAGCGTTTTCAATCTCGATATTATACGAAATAATAGAAATGGCTTATTCGTCTAGTTTATAAGAATGTGTATACTATCTGAGCGTTTTTAATCTCGATATTATACGAAATAATAGAAATGGCTTATTCGCCTAGTTTATAAGAATGTGTATGCTATCTGAGCGTTTTTAATCTCGATATTACACAAAATAATAGAAATGGCTTATTCGCCTAGTTTATAAGAATGTGTATACTATCTAAGCGTTTTTAATCTCGATATTACACGAAATAATAGAAATGGCTTATTCGCCTAGTTTATAGGAATGTGTATACTATGTGAGCGTTTTTAATCTCGATATTATACGAAATAATAGAAATGGCTTATTCACCTAGTTTATAAGAATGTGTATACTATCTGAGCGTTTTTAATCTCGATATTACACGAAATAATAGAAATGGCTTATTCACCTAGTTTATAAGGGTGTGTATACTATCTGAGCGTTTTTAATCTCGATATTATACGAAATAATAGAAATGGCTTATTCGCCTAGTTTATAAGAATGTGTATACTATCTGAGCGTTTTTAATCTCGATAGTACACGAAATAATAGAAATAGCTTATTCGACTAAAATATAAGAATCTATGTGGATACTATCTGAGCGTTTTCTAATCCCGATAGTACACGAAACACAGACTTATTAAAAGATAGGGAATAGATTGGAGAGCCGAAAGGAAGGTGAAAAGTTTTACTCACAATTCCGCAGCGTTTTCCATCGTCCCTGTCTTACTGTTTCGCTGCTGCCACTACCAGTGGTTCCTTAATAAATTTGTTTGTTCGGTGATCCTTGCTGAACCGTAGAAACGGACGTCAGATGCTTCTCGTAGAATTTGATACGTTGTAAGACTCCGACTGCAAAGATCCTACCGGCTGCGCCAATTAAGTTAACGCCACTGGTGATGTGTTGTTATTTAATTATATATATAACTTTATTGCAGGTGACAGCGTAACAATTTGATGGTACTATAAACACAGTAATGAACTCACTTGTTTATTTAAGTCTAACTAGCCTAAGGATGAATGTAGTCGATGTGAGAGCTACATTGCACCGTACTAAACTACGCGGATGAGTTCGATTTTAGAACTACATCCTAACTACTGACTATTGACAGCTGCTAACTGGCAACTGCCAACTAACTAACTAGTCTAACAACTAGCTATTTACTACATTATGTCTACACTACGTCCGGCTGTCTGAACTGACTGATTGTGTATTCTCAATTGCGTGAACTGCCTTGCTTCTTCCTCGAGATCTCTTTATAAGCTTCATTATCTGGGTCGAACGGTGGCTGTTTGTTAATGCTGATGCTGCGCCTCGTGCTTGCTATCTTGAAGTGCTAGCTCAGGCCTCGTGTCGTGATTGGGGTCGACGCACTGCCAAAAGTGGGGCATTGAGGTCGCAGCGTCCGTCGTTGCGTTGCATTTGGCTGACGGCGCAATTCTGCTGATGTGTTGATGATGCGGAATAGTAACTGGGTCGCATGATATTGCGTTATGCTTCGGGTTTGCTTGTTTTAATATTATAAGTATAGTAATGTCGTACTTGTTGCTTGACGTTCCTTAACTCGCGCCTCAGCCAGCTCCGCCCTCAGCAGGTTGTACCCATCGACCATTCTCCTTCAGCCCAGCACGGGCCCAGATCATCCACTCAAGGGCTTCCATGGCCTCCTGGGACTTATTGTCACCAGGTAAGAGCGCCGCTCGTCCGTCTCTGATCTCAAGGGAGGAGGAACTTTCCTGTCGCCGTTCGTCTTTCTAGCAAACTTCCGGGTCTGCGCACCCTTCGGGCTACAGGCCTGGACATGGAATGCGACTTGTGCTGAGCAACCTCCGCGCAGACTGTTTCACTAGGTAGGGTTTGGTTTTGGGTTTTACAAAGGTCTTCCATGAGTTCCCACGAGTAGAACCATACTACGTTCACTTCCTGGGTGATGACCATTCCAGGAAGCGGGGTTCATATTGTGGAGGTCCCTAGGTATCCACTGGTTTTAAGCGACTTAGCTGTCGGGTTTTCAGACTTTTTCTTGTTGCGGGCCGGCCAATTAAGGCAAGACCCGCGGCCTCCGGGATATCGGCGTTCTCGAGTGTGACTAGCACTCAGGTCATTGTCGACATCTCGGAGGTTACGCGATGCGGGGGAGCAGCCAACTCTCCCAACACAGATGGTGGCACGAGTGTCCGCCAGCCCCTGCGCGAGCAGTGGGCTGACCCGTCCCTGACCCCCACGGATCCCATCGTCTCTCCCCTGTCTCCTCTGAGAGCAGAAAAGGGCTGTTGAGATGTGAGAAACCCAACGGATCCCTTCCCGTGCAGGCCCGCCATACCACGACCCCCTCTGGGTCAGCTAGCCCCAAAAAGGGCTGTTGGAATGGAAGGGATCCTACGGTCCCCTTCCCGCAGGCCTTGCAGGCCCGCCATCCCACGACCACCTCGGGAGGTCCGCCGTCGGGTTATTCGTCAACGGCCAACAGAGCTTCTAATGTAGGAGTCTGTTAGCCGTTGTCCAGGGTGCACCAGCCCTCCCGCTTCTGCTCCCCAGGACCACAGTTCAATGGGGGAAGCAACGGAAAAGCCGAGGTTACCCAACGGTAATGGGCTCACAGGACGGCCCGGACTAATATTTTCTTTGAAACCGTGTAGTTCGATAGCTTGTTTCTATTGATTCTAACTCTAATATACCATTTTGTAGGGCACGCCGTGATTGCGGCGGTAAGACCCATCATGGGGGAGTGGCTAGAGAGGCCGCACGGTAGCCTCTCGTACCGTCAGACGCAGGTCATTACCGGACACGGTAACTTCGGGCGGTACCTGCATCTGATGGGCATAGAGCCAACGCCCGAGTGCCATCACTGCGACGCGAGCGTGGACTCGGGGCTGCACACGCTCACCGAGTGTCCGGCGTTTGAAACGCCGAGGCGGGAGCTTGTGACGGCCCTGGGGGTGAGAGTGCTCACGCTTTCCACCCTGCTCGCGGCGATGGTCCGCTGCGCGGATGCGTGGGCGGCCAGCGCCTCCTTCTGCTCTTGAATTAGACAGCAGAGCGGGCGCGGCGCAGCGAGCGACAAAGACTCGCGGACATCGCTGGCCGCGTTCGAAGGCGGCTCGGGCGTCGGAGGGCGCAAACCGACCTCCGCCCCCCATGAGCGCGGGCCTGAGGGTGACGGGTGGAGCCGCTCGTCACCCTAGCAGAAGCAGGCCACGGCGGCGGCGCGCATCGTATGACGATGCGCGCGCCCCCTATACCGGGGGCGAGTCGGGGACCGCGTGGTCCCCCTCCCGAGGAGGGCCAGACCGAGGGTCAGCCGGGGTGCGAGGGATATGTCAAAAGACAACCTCACCTCCGGCCTAGCACATCGACCCACAGACGGCGTGCGGTTTAGTCGGTTCGAGTCTGACATAACCTCCCCCTTCGGCTCCGAAGGGGGGTATCCGTGGGGATTTCCCGCACGTAAAAAAAAAATATATATACCATTTTGTTCATTTGATTACGTATCTAATCTAATTGATAGACAAAACATTTGCATGGATTCAAGACGGTACTGTGCAAATGATAATAGCAATCTAGATAAGAACCTGTAAGTATTATGATCGCGTTTATTTATGCATAGATCAGTAGTTTGCCGCTGAGGTAGATTGTTCCCAGAGCGTGCTTCTCAAATTCCAATAACTGCCTACTTACATTACATAGCTACTTGGAAAATTATAACGGTGTTACTAACTGCTCAGAGAGCTCAGCACGTCATCGCTGCATAAATCTGTGATCAGAATCTCAACAGCCTGCTCGTCGTCCTCCGGCGGGAGGTCGCGGATGACCCAGGTGGTGCCGTTGTCTTCCCACGAGTCCCACACGCGCGGGCAGCTCGCGTCCCAGTCGCGTTTGAAAACCATATCTGAAAGGATAACAACTTAAAATATATGTCTAGGTATTTTACGTACGTATGAACGTGTACTTATGACAGAGACGCAATTTCTTTTCAAGCCCATTTTTGGAAATAGATTTTAAATAATTTCAAACGATATTATAAATAAATAAATAAATATTCCACAACATTTCACACAACGCTATCTAGACCCATGGTAAGCATAGCTATTATATTATATATACATAGAAACACCCAGACCAATGCAAATATACATATTCATGCACACAAATATTCGACTGAGCGGGGATCGAACCCGCGCCTCCTGCGTAGCAGTCGCGTTCACTACCGCCACGCCACAGAAGCTTGGGCACATTTTCATTGTACTTAATTAAAAAATGTCCCGGTGTGCTGTCTAACAGATCTGAACAAGTTAACCCGACTGCTGTCTAACAGATCTGAACAAGTTAACCCGACTGCTGTCTAACAGATCTGAACAAGTTAACCCGACTGCTGTCTAACAGATCTGAACGAGTTAACCCGACTGCTGTCTAACAGATCTGAACGAGTTAACCCGACTGCTGTCTAACAGATCTGAACGAGTTAACCCGACTGCTGTCTAAAAGTCAGGAGAGATCGAAACAAGCTTGACAGCAGGTTATACCTTATTGCCAATCATAAATAAACAAAAAGAAAACATAATGGATATCGCGGCGATACCCATTAACTTTTCAGTTGTTTCGATCTTATAAACAGCAGTCGTGTTAAATGCAATTAAACTTTGCTGAAAACTGATATGATTGAAAACCTGAATTTAAAAATTCCTAATGTTTATTTTGATTAGGAATATAATCATAGTTGATATTTTTTATGTTTGTCAGAGTGCCGAATTTCAAGATACCGAACCATTAAAATTCCGATTAAATAATAATCCGAAATATCATCAATACGAAAGCCGGTTATGAGGTAGGAACAGAATATGTTTTCAGGAAAATGTATACGTTCATATTTAAAATTTTAAATAAATATATAATATTATTGAATGTACTAAAAAATTTCAATTAAGGTCAACTTGGGTAATTGCGTCTACGGGGCTAATGCGTCTTTTTTAAATTATTCGATAACTGTTCAATCTACATTGATTTCTGCCATCTAGTTACATTTGCTTAAACTAAATACTTTACATGATGTTCGTACAGATGGCATTTTAGCTCTCTTATTGAAGTAAATAGCCATTTTGTAAATTGCACGTTTCTGGACAACTTGTCGCTGCGAGAGGTGAGTAACCAAATCCATGTTAATCTTCTGTTTTCTTTATTTGACTGATTTTATTCAATAACCATTGTAAAGAATAGTCAATGGGTTGCTTACACAGCCAGTTATTTTTAGTGTAATAGCTTTATTTAAAGAAATAATTATATCTCCATTTTTAAGGTTAGGATTAATGTCTGGGGGTAAATGCGTCTGCCTTTACGGGGTAATTGCGACTGTGGGACGCATTTACCCCGAAAACAGAAATCGACAACCTTTTTATGTCCGCACATTTTAATACGAAAGTGAAATTTTATTTCAATGATGTGGAATGCCAAGAAACATAATACCCAATATCCCTTATCATTTATTATAGGTAGTATAATAATTCAAAATGCACAAGTGATTTTGGAAAGTTCATTTTTCTGGTGTCCATTTTGCTCCATTTTTACCCACGCCGGAACGGAGACGGTATATGCGTTTCGGGTGAGAGGATGTTTGTATAAGTATGTTTGTGCAAATACATGTTGCCATTTTTCTCCAAACTACTAGTCCGATTTTGATGTAGTTTACAGTTATGGTTTCGGGTTTAATTGGTGCATGTTCTTAGATAGATGTTACGGTGACAAATCACCAGGGGGCGCTGCAACAAACATTGTTTGCGCAAATCCATATTTTTTTTTATATTATAGGCGACAAACGAGCAGACGGGTCACCTGATGGTATGTAACTGCCGTCGCCCATGGACACCAGCAACTAAAAGCTGCGAATGCATTGCCACCTCGAGGACTAAGATGGAATGCCTCTAGTGTTGTTATTTCCCCGGCTGTCTTACCCTCCACACCGACAACAGTGCAAGCACTGCTGCCTTAGCACAACTGACACAACTATAAGTACTTGCAGTTTTGGCAAAAATTCAATTTATTTTCACCGGTAACATCACCTTTTTCATCATATGAAAGAAGACAAGTGTTGCCATAGTAAAATCGTTTTGGCATAGAAAGTGGCGCCACTATTTTTTCACGACTTTTATGCTAAGCTGTACCTGCCTACTTTTCCTGTGCTTACTTTTCCTGAAGTAGTAAGCGCACACCACCGAGGTAAAATGTTGACAACGTCTGCATTTAGTATGAGGCTAATGCGTCTATCAAAAACTAGACGCATTTCCCCAATTTTTACTAAATTGTCTCTGAATTCCTCAATTATTCTTTTTTTTTAGTTTAATTGTCATTCTTTTGCACAGAAATTTGATCCGAAAAGAACTACTTTGATTTTCTCACGAATAGCTTACCAATTAAGTATTTACTCAAGAAAGAACAATCAATATGACACAGTTGTAAAACTCTGGCGAAGAAATCAATAATAGGATTTTGTACAGAAATAGCCATATTATGAGACTAGAGTTTCAAAAAGTGCATAATGACATAAATTCACTCACAATAAGGCGATAACTTGGAGTGATCGAGAAATATGACGCAATTGCCCCGGTTGACCTTAAATAATTTTGCAACACACTTGCTAATACTTTCATCTCATCAAATTTCACCGTAATTAAGCACATAATGACACGTATAATCAAATTGTGGCTTTTTGATTGTTATAATTCACAAGTGAGTTATAGATTCTTCTTATATATCCATACTAATATTAAAAATACGAAAATAACTCTGTCTGTCTGTATGTTACGCTTTCACACATAAACCACTGAACCGATCTTGATGAAATTTGGTATAGTTGTAGATTAGACCTTGAGAAAGGACATAGGCTATGTTTGGTCGCGATAACCGACATCCACGCGGGCAAAAGCTAGTATGTATATAAATACGTCTTGTCTTACATTACCTATCATGATTTAGTATCATGCCAGGTGCATTTTTGTGTACCTATAAAAAATAACGAACGGGTACACGTACAGCAACTGTGAATACACTGCGATTATGGATTCAAGGCTGCGGAACCGGCTTTCGGGTGCCACGACTCGCAATGGAATGCGCTGATACATTGAATTGTAAGAATTGCTAGCTGTTGCCCGCGACTCCACCCTTTGCTTTGAGCCGAGGCTATTGAGCATTAAATTCGCCAGTCTACTCAACTTTGTCCTCGACTACTTACTCGCCTCTGTTCTCGACTTTCTACTCGCCTCTATATTCGACTTTCTACTTGCCTCTATAATTGAATCCATACTTGTCTCTCTACTCCCCTATATCCTCGACTCTGTACTCTCATCTATATTCGCCTCTCATCTTCATCCCATATCTATCCCCCCACAAACCAAATTTCATCAAGATCGGTTCAGTGGTTTTGGCGTATACTGACAGACAGACAGACAGACAGACCGACAGACATTAATTTCATATTTGTAAGATTAGTATGGATGAGTTATGGGATGAGTATAATGACATTTAAATGACGAGACTGATTACACGCTTTATCTGAGGCATTGTTTATTACCTACTTACTAAAGTGACCGTTCAGACAACGACCTCACGCAAACGCAAGCCACAACTACTTTTTTCTTTTCTACACAACTTTGGTCCTATATTATGTAGGTGCCTAGAGGAACTTCTTCTACAGTCGGTCCAGTGCATGTGGGACCATGGGCTCCGTAGTTGCCCATCACAATAACGCGGCCTTCGAGAAGACTTCTTTCTGATTTGGAACTATTACATAGTGCCATTATAGCCATCAGGCGAGGTGAAGTCAAATTAAGGTGAAAAAATACCTAGGTACCTACCAACTTAAATTAACCAAATTTTTTTGAAAAAAATGTTTTTTGGCAGATAGGCGCAAAACAAAAAACCGCTTTAAAAAAACTCAAAGGTGATAGTGATGAGTGTGATGGTGACTCATACGTAAATTGCGGGTCATACAAAACTTATAGACTTTATTATTAACTAACTTTGTATATTTTTTATTGTATTGAATGGAAACTGTAAGACAAAGATCGCGGGTCGAATCCCGCCTAAACCGATTACATTTTTCCTTTCTTAATCGATTGGAATAATTAGCATACCTACTAGACTAAAGGTTTGAAAGTTTTATAAAATTTTTGCATTTAACTTTTTCGATTGAAAGTCTGGTTTCGCTGCAAATCGTGAAAAGCCATGCACCACATTTTACTGCCGTAGGTACTTACCTAGGAGTACATTTCGACTATTGATTAAAATTTATTTTTTCCGTCGATATGCTGTGCTTCTTTTCCCTCAAAAATCTATCTGCACTAGAGAAGCTGTGTAGCGTAGCGTCTGTCCTCCGGAACAAACCTACTTAGATAGGTAACTGGCCTTCACACATCAACAGAATAACATTTAAATAAATAATTAGGTATAATTATCATTATATAATTATCATATTATTGACATGCCAACATTAACGACATTATCCGTCGGGCTCTTGTCACCGCCGGCGTGCCAGCTATTCTTGAACCTGTTGGCTTGGCGCGCGTCGATGGCAGGAGGCCGGACGGTGTGTCGTTGTTACCTTGGAAGATGGGTAGGCCTTTGGTGTGGGACGCAACTTGCGTCGACACCCTGGCGCCTTTCCATCAATGGAATACGCATGTGCTGCTGCTGCATCAGCGGAGACTCTCAAACGGCGCAAATATACCAATTTAACTGGTAATAATATTTTTGAGTCGTTTGGAGTCGAAACGTTGGGTCCGTGGGGTCCAAGCGCGCGCGCGCTATTCAAAGAAATAGCGAAGCGCCTAATCGACTCTTCCCGTGACAATAGGGCTGGCCAATTACCTCGCTCAAAGAATTAGTATCGCTATTCAGCGTGGTAATGCCGGCAGCCTTTTGGGCACGGTACCTGTAGAGGTCGATGGGGAGGAATTTTTCGATGCCTAAAGTTGCAGTCTTTCCCCCTCTTTTATGTAATTTTTGTATGTATTATATAGCATAATTTTTATTATTTAGTATTATCACTACATAGTATAAAACAAAGTCGCTTTCTCTGTCCCTATATCCCTTTGTATGCTTAATTAAATCTTTAAAACTACGCAACGGATTTTGATGCAGTTTTTTTAATAGATAGAGTGATTTAAGAGGAAGGTTTGTATGTATAATACATGTTTCATATAGTACAGGGTGCAGCGGGAACGGGATCTGACGCCACGCGGGCAGAACAATATTGGCGGTACGAAGTTCGCCGGGTCCGCTAGTTCTGTAATATAATTGTGAGCTATTAAATAAATAAATGAATACTGGTATAATTTAAAAATTAGAAGATGGAGAAATAAAGAAGTAAGAATAAGAAATAAAGGGAGTTCGCTTCAGGAGCTGATGGAAGAATCTGCCAGAGTTCTTCAATTGGAAGATTGAATTGAAAACATTAGATTCCGCGATCCCTCTTTCTCGCAACAGTAATTTGTATACCTATATAAAACAAAGCCTCGCGCAAATCCCATAAAACTCGTACCTATATTTCAAAATAAATAATATTAGTATCACAACACAACATATCGTGATAACATTTGAACATCGCAAAAAACTGTGGTGTTAGTCGCCCCGGACGTCACAGTAGGTACATCCTGCGCGGTAGGTATTTACATACACGACTACTTTTTATACTCAAACATAAGTATATTATGTAAATGTATATACTTACCTACCTATATCGACTCGTTTTCCTTGGATAATGTAAGATTTTTAAAACCCCTATGTTTAAACTACAAATACCTTTCAAGTCACAAGTACATTCATTCATTAACAAGTCATTTGAATTTACACGTAATGGAGCAACTACTGGAATGGGTGCCACTAGCTACTAGCACTCTACTTACCGATATCACAATGAGTCCAACTAAACAGCAGCACGTCCACTCTCTCTCGCGAGCGCACACTGACTAGTAAACAACAACACTGTACTGACTGTCTGACTGTTAGCAGTGAACTCAAGTCGTTGTTGTATAGGTAACCTAGATATTGCTCGTTCCATATATTTTGGACCTAAAATGTGCTCTATACGTGCTGTAAACGTTTCTTGGATGTACCTATTTTGAGGATAGCACGGGGTGCAGCGGCCGGGACGAGCCCAACTTCAGCAGACTTCGCCCGCGTTGGTATCGGTCATCGCCACCAAGTCTGTTTACCCGACTACGGCAAATTGATGATTGATTTTGACGGGATTTTATTGGCAGGTAGTAAGTATTAGGCTACTTTTATCTTAGAAAAATAACGTTGACTCAACCCTAAGCGATAACCGACATCCACGCCGGCGGAGCCGCGGGACAAAGATAATTTTAATAGTCTCGTAATAAATCGTACACACTATGTAACAAGTCGTAAACTAGACCTTAGGCACACCTTAGGTAACTCATTGACTTTCTTGGATCCTGCATTCTGGCGCTGTGTATTGTCCGCGACCCATGAGAACTTATTTTGGGATAAATATCGACTGTGTTATTTCAGACCATAATCTATCCCAGAATTAACCACATTTCAGCCAGACCCCTTCAGCCGTTAGAGAGTGATTGAATTAAAACATTCAAACATCTTTATTATCGTGTTAGTAAGCCCTTTTTGCCTTTTTGGCATCCCTTGGATTGCTAAGGTAGGTACACAGGAAATAAAATAATGTTTGTAACCACCAACAAGTTTATTGAAATAATACACACTATTATGTACCTACCTACTCATTAACTATAATACATACCTATGTGACAATATCTCGGACAATTTCGGGCTTTCGAAAATACAATGCGCTCCTCTTCTAGAAGTTTATATCCAGTAAATAAAATTTATAGCAAGATAATATATGCTTATATCATCGTTTCATAGATATAGCACAGTTGTATGTAATCCGTAACGATCATGAGTACCCTGGACCCTGACACACACACTACACTGCTGATGTAAATTCCAGAAAATGGCGCAATACATTGTGAAGTATCTAGATACCTCGGTGTTCTATTGTTCTGTTCGACGACCAGCGATCCAGTTGAGGTTCATACCGGCCATTAAGGGGTACCGAGATACCCATGTGCCTCCCGTGTATTTTACATAAGTAGGTGTTTCAAACCTATGCGTGCTTATCAAACTCGTGAACCAAAGTGTGCTCTATAATTATAATTAAGAGGCTTTGTGGCTATGAAGGAAGTGTTCCGCTGCGGCAGCGAAACCTTTTTTCATGCGTTTTATTCTAGATTATATTTTATGTTTCAATATACATTTTTGTTAAAAAAATGGTAAAAAAATTACGAGATTACAGGAATCCCGCAAATGGTCCTTCGAGAGTGGAAGATAATATGTTACTATCAATGTAATCAATGTAGTTCTCTAACGAACTAGCAAGCAGAATTGTCGGTACAACGAATGTCGACGCAATGCCATTGAAGTAACGCCGCGACGCCGCGGGACCGCGCTCTCTGTGGACAAGGAAGCAACCATTATTGTACAAGTCATCAAATTAATGCTTTTGCAGACCTATTTTTATTGTAGAAAAATGTACATTTTACAATGATATAATGACATATAATAATTTTAGGTTTTATAGGCAGCGTGAGTGATATATCTGGTGTTGTAAGTATTCCTAGGCTAAGATAAGATAACACTGCCACGGACTGCTGCCTGAGCGCCTACCTACCTACTTCGTGCGAAAAATAAAAGCATATATCCTACCCACTTACATTGTTTTGCAGCATGAGTATATTTTTTGACCATGAGTTTAAGATGCCTGTTTTCATCTCGCGGGTAGTCCAAGCCCGCGTCGGCCAGATCCTTGAGGCTCACGACGAGCGCCGGGGAGAAGCCGGCGCGCTCCGCACTGCGCTGCGACGCCGGGCCCGTGAACACCGTGCTGGTCGCCGCCACGCCCAGCTGGCGGCACAGGGGCTCCCTGCAACCGACCGGAGGCTTGTCATCGCAGAGGCACGTCACAACCAGCAGGACTTCTATCGCATCCTTATCCTTCCACCAAAGTCTAACTAACTTAACAAAAATGGATCTGACATATGAGATAAAAAAATGGTCAATAATTCTGGTCGCTCAACAACAAATGTGTTCAAAGTAGGACTTCTGCCTTATATTCAAGACATAGTTATTTGAGATAACATCCCTACCCCATTTAGTTGACTCACCTACGTTGTTTAGTGGTAGGTATGTTTAGTGTTGAAATACGGTTTTGATGGGCGCTCCACAAGGTTCGTTTCTCGGGCCATCTTTATTTTTAACAGAGTTCAGGAAGGAGGAGGTTATGTGTTCACCTGTTTACTTTTTATTGAAATGCTGTATATATTTTTATAGGATACATATAGGGTAATCAACTCGTGGAGTGACCACCGTAGTTACACGCCCTTGTTTGCTTTTGGCTCCTTGGAGTTGTTTCTCAAACGTGCTGATTCTAATCTTCTATTTAATCGGCCCTCGGTTGGAAGTAGCCACAACAGTCTATACGGAGAAGAGGAGTCCTTACCTTGCGTTCAGTATCTTGGCGCCCAGTCGCGCGCCCCGGTACTCTCTCGAGACCACCAAGCCGAGCCCGTACAGGATCCTGTCTACGCCCAACTGTGTGTAGGTGTCCAGCTTGCTGCACACTTTAAGTGCATCGATAACGTTATTCCAAGCTTTGCCCTCGATCTGTAATTCAAGAAAATGTGATGGTTCGTAAAAACATAATAGGACCAAGTACAATACCGCCATAGGTATCGGTATGGAGCTTATGTTCTGTTTGATAAACGAATACATTCCTAGCGCTTCTTATATTAAATCGCCATGAGGATGATAATGATGAGGACTCAAAGGTGATGGTTACACAATATGACCTTAGACCGGTTAACATACAGGGTGGAAGATTTTAACCTTACCTGAAGGGGAAGTACTACTTATAAATACTGGAGATAGCAAATTTCACTCAAAAGAAATATTCCTTTATTTTTAAAAAGAAACAAAACTGCATGCAAAGATTTTTGAAAACTCGCTTGCCACACCCGGTAATCGAACCGACTAAAATCCCAAAAAGTAACATTCTGTTTTTTTATGGCAACAATCGGTAGTGTCAATCATAAGAATAAAATCTTTCTAACAAACATGGTGAATTAAATAAAATGAAGTCCATAAAATCTTAACTTATAAACTCAGTGCCAGCAGATACAGCGTTTTTACTCAAGGAGTTACCAGAAACCTTATCAACAATAAAGTTATAAATCCATGACGACAAATTATTTTTACATATAATTTGGCGTCATGGATAACTTTATTGAACTGAAATTTATACTAAATGACTGAACATTGTTTCCGGTTTAGAATGTAACTTTATTGAGAACTGCATGAGGTATGTAGGTAGGGTAGGTAGTAATTTGGGATGCTATATTGGAAACCTCCACGCGGTGTACCCTGGGCAACGGGCATGGCGAGAGAATGGCCGTATTGGTGGTGGCTTTCTTTTTCTGCTTCATCTCAGCGTTAATCCCAGTCGCATACGACGCTTTCACCTCGGAAACTGGGAAATTGGCTTAGCTTCGATATTTTCTGTGAAGCGACTGCCATCTAAGCTCCACAACTCAAAGGTGATATCGAAGCAATACAGTTAGCCCAGTTGTTGGACTTTTTAGGGCTCCAAATACCTGTAACGACTGCCTAACGCTTACGTTCTCTCCGAGGCACAGCCAGACCAATGCAAATACCCATATTTATGCATACAAATATTTGAACTGAGCGGGGATCGAACCAGTGCCTCCTGCGTAGCAGCCGCGTTCACTACCGCCACACTACAGTAGATGATAATTGAGCCCTGAGACAACTAGCGGTTTTAGTCGGTTTGAGTCCGTTGTAAATCCACTACTGCGAGCGGCGATATCCGCACGAAATTATAAATAACGAATTTCATTATTAAGATGATATCAGATGAGCCTTGAGTTAAAGTGTCTATTTTTTCAATTTTAATAAGTTTATTTTTCAAGGATTTCCTTTCATTTAAGTGTTTTTAAGAGAGATTTGATCCTTATGATTAACCCTGTCGATGGATGATATAAACATAGAATTTTTTTCCGAATTTAGTCGGTTCGATTACCGGGTGTGGCAAGCGTATTTTCGATTTATTTAGAATGCTGTTTTATTTCTTTTTTTAAATAAAGGAATGTTTCCTTTGAGTAAAATTCGCTATCTCCAGTATTTAGAGTACTTCTATAAAATCTTCCACCCTGTATAGTGGCTGCGGTTTTCTGTATATCAGAGTATAAAAGTACAGTTCTTAGCTTTTGATTTGGCACGTGGTCGTCGGGAGAGAGAGTGAGGGTCCAACTGAACTTTGCGTTCTTTATATGGTTATCCTGATAACAAGACGATGAACTCGTTAATCACTAGTCGCTTGGCTCAATGTGTTGTCTGAACCTGCTTCAGTTCTCGCTGTCCGGTGGTCTAGCGTACTGCACCTGGGTCCCTGATATAGGTACACAGAATTGAAACCATTTCTGTGTATAAATAGATATATACTTAAGTGCTGAAGCCAAACATCAGGTCCACTCACCACATAGTTAGGATCCTCACCCTTGCAGTGCACCGCGCACACGTTCAGCGCCACGAGTTTACTCTGGCCGTTCTTTTCCTCATAGCAGCCGAGGGACACTCTCTGGCCAATCCAGCATCGCCAGAACAGTCTTGCTCCGCGGACGCTCTCCGGCTCGCCCAGCACATCTACAACACAACGGCTTTTATTATGGAGAGGCCTACGCCTCACGCCTATCTAAACAAGTTCAATAACATTTGTAGCAGCACTAACATCAGCGCGTCCCGGTGTCTGCTGAACCGCTCTATCGAAGCTCAACTAAAACTTGTTACACATGTAAATTAAATCTGTATTTCATACATAATACATCACATCTTAGCGTTGCACCCAGTCGCATCTGAGGCCTGTGCTGTATCGCGCAGACGGCTTTACTTACCGCTTATCGAGCACAGTACGTCATCTTTTAAGAAATTTTGAATCAGAAGCTCGACAGCCTGCTCGTCGTCCTCCGGCGGGATGTCGCGGATGACCCAGGTGGTGCCGTTGTCTTCCCACGAGTCCCACACGCGCGGGCAGCTCGCGTCCCACTCGCGTTTGAATACCATATCTGAAAGGATAAAATACTTATGTAAGTGATTTAAGTATATAATAAGTACATAATCAGGTAGGAAGTTCAGTTGGAAGTCTTTAAATAGCAACACATGGTGCGTATTTTTCATAGTTCGTACTGGGAATATGACTAACGACCTACTGTCAGCCGTTACCTACCGTGTCAATGAACTAGCGCACCCGGTCTGACCTACAAACGCACCCAGTGCCTACTAACACTCGGGAAGTCCAGTTTCACTGTGTGGGACCCGCATCATAGGGATCATCATTCGGCGTGCGGAGTATAAAATAGTAGATTATGGTACAAGTGTGTAAAGTTAGTGATTACCACTGAGGCGATATTAAGACCCGAGTCGCCGAATGATGATCCCTATGACGTTTCAACTGACAGTTGTATTAGTTATGCGAAACAATTTCGATAAAATACTGTTTTTTCAGGCAATTGTCATGTCATTCAGCCAGGTCATTCAACATAATAAGCAATATTTATTTATTTTGAAAAAAGACTACGCGCATTGATGGACATAAAACACTAGATAAAAAAGTAACAGCCTTATTATATTTTATTTTACTATACTTTAATTTTTATTCAAATTGCATAATTTAAAGAATTTAAAATTCTTTTTGAATTGAATTTTAAAGAATTCATAATTAGCTGGCAATCATGGATTACACTGACTGGGATCGAGATGTACAATACGACAATATCATTGACCAACCGTTAATAATAAACGTCACGGATAGCTGCAGTTCAGACTCAGATTTTGAAGATCCGATTGACCCTGTATCAGATTCAGATTGATATAAATAAAATACAAACTCAAAGCATTTGTTTTATATTTCCAACAAATTATCGATATTTTGTTTATCGATGTGTCCCTTCTTAGTCGATAACAGCTTGACGACGTAACTTTTGCAGCACGTACCATGTACATTTGCATTGAGTTTTTTTCTATTATTTCCGAACATTACGTAATAATTTCTTAATATTCATTTTTATAATTTACAATTGTACACAGTTATGAATTTTTCCTCTTTTTAATGGACCTCTAAAGGATTTGATGTGATAGGACGTCAGTACAATGTTAAGCGCTAACGAACTGTCATACGGATCATCATTCAGCGTGCGGATTATAAAATAGATAATTATTTACCCTTGCAGTTTTCAGCTAGTAAACATTCCATAACGTTAAGGACTTCACATCAATCGCATCATAAATCGGACGTTGTACAGTATATGTGTACTATATGTGTCGGGCGGTGTACTAGGTAAGTACCTACATAAATCGTTTTCTTCATAACTAGTACATATCTATAATTTTATCAGTAAAAACGAATTGCGAAACCACATTTAGGTACCTATTTGATATTTGCGGACTGGCGGCAATAATAAAAAAAAAACACTGGCCACAGACTAAACAGAATGAGGTTTCTTTCTTTTCTGTGTAAAAAATTGTAAATTTATTTAAAGTTTTAAACAGAGAGAAAACTAAAGTTAAATTTGAGAAAAAGTTTTGTTTATTAACACGTACAAGATGAAATTTTCTATTTAAATACGAAGTTGCATGAAATGAACAAGCAGTAGGTAGGTAGGTATATTCATTTATTTATTCTATTGAACACGATCTTTTGTATCCACTTTTTTAAGAATAATGCAACTCAACCAATAAAATTAAAGAAAAACTCATTATTCCACTCGTGATTTAATAACAATCAAAAAACCACAGTTCGATAATAGGTATCATTATGTGCCTAATTTCGGTGAGATTAGAGCCACATTATGGAAAAGTATTTATTACCTTACGCTAACGCGGAAATAGACAATGCCGGCAGTACATACTGTGCATACATCCGTACATAGGCGCTTACCAAATTAGTTACAACTACAAAACTATTGAGATTTAACATTTATAAATTAAATTCACGATTTTCGACAATGTTTGCAACATAAATAATGTGTATACGTACGTACTAACATTTAGAGGTAACATTATATTTCAATGAAACTAGCAAAACGAGTGTAGGCACTTTAGTTATCAGTGTCAATGGCCAGTGGTGTCAAGTGTCAACACAAATGTGTTTAGGGCACGCGTATTTGTATTGTTTGTTTGGGTTTCCCCGAAATATATTAACACGCTATAAGTCTACTAATATAGTCAACAACATTAATAGGCCTTTAGTCATTAGTAGTTAGGTTAGTTACCGTGGGTTTCGGTGTGGTTTAACCGGTGGTGAAGCCCGTAATGGGTTGTAATATATAATATTGATTAATTAAATTAGGTAAAGTATCGTTCTTTATTTATTTATAGGCAGATAGTTTCTGCGGGATTGCACCCGGGTTTTCCCGGTTCTCGAAATCCCGAGATTTCCCGGGAGTTTTGACCTTTTACCCTGTCCCGGTACTGACAACGATTCCCAGGATTTAACGATACTACTAGTCCCGGTAATCCAAATATTTCATCACTATAAATTTCAAATATTTGTGCCATTATGACTTCTGTATGAGTTATGACTAGATAAGTGGCAATGCATTGTAGAATAGAACGATGAAAGTATGGGATAGACACATTTTAGATGTTTATTACAGTCGTCAACGTGTCATGAGTGTCATAAACGTCAAAATACGTGTCATTCCCATACGTTTATTCTTGTATTCTATAGGCCGACCGTTTAACTCGCGTATCGCCTGCGCGGTAAGAAGGGAGCGGGGGGAAGATGTTACCGGGCTTGCCTCGGGCATGCCCCATGCGGAGTAGAGAGGTCACGTCAAACGCGGTAGTGCGCTGGCTGGCGGTGCTCGCAGCGCGTGGTTGGTATTTTTGTTATGGACGCTTGGACATTAACGCACAAGTTAAACGGCTTGCCAAGATGTTGCGAAAAAAGTAAAAGCAAGCTAAACAAATAGCATACAACGTGTACCTATCCCTTTTTTAAAGCTAGAAAACAAGATCATAGTTCTACGGAATATCTTTGACGTAAACCTAAACAAACTTGTTGCTGGAGCTATAGAACACTCGGTGACTACCATTAGTAAGATAATAAAAGAAGGAAATGAACTGAAAGATTAACAAAGTCATGTAAATTTTAAATCACCAACAAAAAATAAACAAATTCGAAAGAAAAAAATGCGGTCCTCGCAGTGCTGACACTCGGCTGTTGTTTCCCGGTGTCTTCGCCACAGATACATACCGAAGCTACCGTGCCCGATAAGTATTTGTGACAACCGGTAGGAGAAAGCACCATGTGTCTCCCCCAGCCACTCGTCCATGACAGGTCTGACGGCCGCGATTGTGGCGAATCCCACCTTTGGTTGCTCAAGTCACACCTTCCATGTCTCCACGGTTTCCTGGTAGAGCTGGGCCTTTGGCTCCACTCCAGCGCCTCCTTGCGCCATTTAAATAGAGACGCAAGGGCTCTCACTTCCAGGTCCCATGGAGGGGTCCCGGCTAGAAGCATGCACACATGCCTCTTCACCTGAGATCGTGCGGTATCCCTTAATCACCCTGACGGCCATCGCCCTCTGCGGGATCAGGAATCTAGCCACATTGGTGGCCGTCAGGGCTTCCACCCATACGGGGGCCCCGTATAGGGCCATACTTCGCACGATCCCTGTGGAACACCGCACGACCCATTTTACCGACCCGGCCCTAGCTAGCTCGGGTAAGTAATGGCCCTCTCGGAGAGATTAGCCCGGACAATTCGACGGAGGTAGGGAGGACTCCAAGGTATATAAGCGTCTCCCTAACGCAGCTCCAGGGCAAGGTGTTGAAGGCTTGGCGATGTCAAGAGACACCGAGAGCCCTGTAAGTCGAGGCCCAAGCTCCTCGAGAGCCAGGACCCACGCTCGCCCTGGAATGCCGGCGGGTCCAGGGGCGGTGTTTCTGCGGGATTTAAGCCGCAGTACAGCCGCCCCTGGCTCACCCTCCGTGACTACGGGCACGTCGTTCTTGCTGCCTTCCGCGTTGGGCACCCGAGACGGAGCCATACGTTCCTCCGCTCTTGGTGGGAACAAGGCATCCAGGACCCTCTCCAGCCGCTCCGGCTGGACACTGGGTTAGTGGGGGCGCCTTAGGGCATAATTTGCCCCTTACCATAAGGTACGGGCGCCCCCACGAGTTCCGCTCTAGGACCTCCATCAGCTTCTCGCGGCCCAACTTTTTGGACAGCTTGATGGCCGTCTGGAGGGCCCTCTTGGCCTCCCTGTACCCATCATAGAGCTCCGTCTCTCGGGCTGCCGTATCGTCTGGGCCGCGATGCCTCCGGCGGAACCTGGTGTACCGATGGCGGCGGTAACGCACTCCACGCGCAACTGCGCGATTTTCCGCGTCCACTAATACACCTGTCGCCTCGCCGGGCTAGGCCAGAGCCTAGCCCTGGGCATCGCCGCATCGCAGATATGCGACATGGCTCTCCCGAACCACCCCACCTCGGCATCAACATCGGCAGGTCTGTCCGCTATCTGGATCCAGACCTGCGCGATGGCTGCCTCTAGGAGAGCCTCCGGATCCAGGCGATGGAGTACCCAACGCAGTTCCAGGGGATTCGCGATAGCTGGCGGCAGGTTAGGTGGAGGGGAGACGTCGAACCGAATATATCGGTGATCTGACGACATCTCCTCCTCCTCCACTACACTATATCCCTCAGGGGTCTCGAACGAGACGTCTATGACCGAGCTGAGCCCCCGCCGTGTCCAGGTTGCGACATTCCCCCGGTTCAGGAAGCCTAGGCCACGTTATGTTATCTGTGGCCACGTGTAGTGAGCCAGTGCTGAAGTATCCTCCCCCTGTCTCTGGTCTCCCGTGAGGCCCAAGCCTGTGACCAGGCATTGATGCCTTCCAGGACCAGGACGGGGCGAGGCCAGTATGCAGCAAGAACGACGTCCAGCTCAAATAGCTCAAACTGATGCTGGTCGAGGCTCGGCGAGATGTAGGCGGCCACGACAGCCACGCCCTCATTTTCGCGCCGGTCACCCAAAAGACAGTCACCAGGCCGTCCAGATCCACAGGGCTTCCAGGATGAACCCAGGACGGCTCGGCGACAACCACCACGTTAATGGGCCACTACCTGATGCTCTGGTACAGAAGGTCCTGAGCACCAGCGCAGTGGTTCAGGGTCACCTGCAGGATGCGGATATGGGTGTCCATTTCCGGACCCTGCCGCGAACGTGAACCCGCACCCTCACCCCCCCGTGCGGATGGACGGGGCTTTAGCTTTGAGGCAGCGCAAGTGGTCGGCCTCCTTGCCGTCCGCCATGCATTTAAAACAGTGTGGCGGAGCGCCACAGGCAAGGGCCGTGTGACCGGGCTGACTACAGCGGAAGCACGGGCTCCCACGATGACTGCCGCTGTACACTGCACTCCTACATGACCCACGACAAGGCACCTAAAGCATCTGGCTTCGCGAGGCTGCAGGAGATGCGCCTGCGCCCACCATTGTTTACCTTGATGAAACATATGTCATTTCGTCTTTAAATGTACCGGCATGTTGGCAATCTAACGAAGAACGAGGGGTGCTGTCACATATTGGCAAAGGGCCACGTTTTATTATTGTGTACATGCTGGAGGATTCATTGATGGAGCTCTTTTAATGTTTAAACCTAAAAGTAAAAT
The DNA here is from genome assembly GCA_949126895.1 of Eilema caniola. Taxonomy (NCBI): domain Eukaryota; kingdom Metazoa; phylum Arthropoda; class Insecta; order Lepidoptera; family Erebidae; genus Eilema; species Eilema caniola. The sequence continues at coordinate 720,503 of OX421462.1, forward strand.
CGGAGATTATCATAGTGATATGAATTTTGTAAACTTCAGTAAATGGAGAAATATATAATATAATATATAAATAATAAATAGAGAAAAGTTATCGTCAAATTTACCACCAAACTCCGTTATCGTAATGAATGATGCCTCATACCACTCGGTACAGGAGGACAAAAGTCTACGATGACATCCACAAAAGCCATCACGCAGGTGTGGCAGCAAAGACACAATGTTGAATTTGATATGTTTTAAGAAAATGTGATTTGTTAAACTTAATCAAGCAACAGGGCTCAATAGATGAAATTTTGAAGGCGGCAGGTCATGAAGTGTTAAACTGCCTCCATATCACCCAGACTTGAACCCCATCGAGTTGGTCTGGGGGGCTATCAAAGGACAGCTCGCAATAATTAAAATTGATCATAATTTAGACAAAAAGAAAAATACACTGGAATAGTTATTCGCCGAAATCTCTGTAGAAAAATGGGTTAACTGCGATAAATATGTTCAAACTATTGAAAATGAATACTGTCGGCACGACCGCGTTATTGATGAAGAGATGGACCGATTTATTATTAATTTGCAAGATTCTGACTCCTCAAGCTGCACAGACATTGAAGGCGATTCAAGCCATATGGATATTAGCACAGATAATGTAATTTAATTCTTATACAGATACTAAAGTGATATACTAATAATACATTAATAAAATAATTGTAAAAATTAAAAAGTTTATATTTTACTTAAACATACAGATACTACAATTATATTTTATACTTTGTTAACAATGTCTATCTCGAGATTAGTCTTTGGATTATTGACTCCGTGTGCAGCGTTACCCGCCCCGCTCCCTTCTTACCGCGCCGGCGATAGGCGAGTTAAACGGTCGGCCTATACAAGATGCCGTGCAGCGCCGAATTGGGACCTGTCTAGGGTGGCAGTAGACATCTTTTGGGCACCTGCATATCAGCTGAACCCGTTCGACTCGGGGCAAAGAGGGGCGCTGAGAATCGTGGACAGTCCCATATTCACGGGCGGTGTGGCATCTGTCGCCTCAGGAGGAAAGTTACCTCACTGTGTGTTCCACAGCCAGTGCTCGCAGGGACCTCCGCTAATCTCTTCGTGTTAGGTTACTTGTGATAATGCACAAAGCTTTGAGGCCACATTTAAGGTGCCATTATTAACAAGAAAATTATGATAATTGACTTCTCCATCTTAATCCCAGTTGCATCCGCAGCATTCGCCTCAGTGTCTGGGGCACGCTTTTACCTGTTCAATTGCGGATTTGGTTGAATCTGACCTCCAGAACCAAAAGGCAATACCTACCGAAGCATTGCAGCTAGACTTTATAGGTCTTCAACTACTCGTAACGACTAATTGACTGTTAAAGAAGTAAACAAATGAAATTTTAATAACAAAAATATGACAACTGTCTGTAATAAGCACTACTTTTTCATTAATACAGACATAGTTAGGCTATTATAGGTATATTAATAGTAGTAATAGTTAGACTATTGATTACATAATTTATTTAAATCAATTCATCATTGGGTTCTATGAATCGTGTTATAGGGGTACGCCCGCCTCTGTGTAGGTAATATCGCATTACATTAATTGTTGCATATTGTTTCCAGCTTTGTCTAAATGGAATAATATTGAAATTTAATCATCACACAAAAACGGCTCGAGCATGATCTAGAATGACCCTTAGGTTAATCAAAAACCGGTGGAAAAACGAAAAAAAATAACTTAAAGGGCATTAGAAGGTTTCTTCAGGGTCGGCAGCACGAGTGTGACTCCCCTGATGTTGCATACGTCCATACACCACCGTAAGCACTTGCCATCAGGTGGGCCGTGTGCTTGACTGCCACTTAAGTGGTTTAAAAAAAATCGATTGCCCTCCTCAGTCCCGTGAAACGCAAAACTTAGATACTGGTGACCTAGGTAAGTACTTGTTTTGACATAGGTAGTCATTAACTGCTAATGAGCTACATTTATCTCAAGTAGAATACATAGCTATTAACCTAGCTAGATATTAGGAGTAGGTACAGTCAACATAGTTTTCCATCAAGTAAGTAGGTAGCCAGGTATAAGCATATAATAAATAATTGTACCTACCTACTAGGTAGGTACGTAGTATAAGTATCAAGTTAGTTTCCCACACACCCATGCTGGGGGTAGACCTTCGCAGCTTAAGCCAACCTCTCTAGCAAGCCGGTTTCTCCACCTGTTTCACTTGACCGGTGGGTGGCCTGTGGGTCGGATGGCATTAACGGCAGTCGCTAGTAGGTACCTATATAATGGTGTAAATTAATCAAATCGTGCGAAGTAGGATCTGGGCTACAAAGAGCAAGCTTTGGATGAAACCAGGACTGGCGCTTGGCGCTCTAATGAATGAGGGGAGGCTTAAGGTAAAGTCCGCCCAAAATTCCACTGGTCTACTAAGTGTTTTAAAATCACAAACCTAATATCTAATGCCTATCTAATGATGCTAAACTATTTCAACAGAATTGACACCTGTGACAAGTGTTACTCGTTCGGGTGTTACTGGATGGGAATACCTCAAACAAAACAGTGAGGCACCATTTTAAATTGTAACCTATCACAATAAGTCAGCAAGAACATTAAGAATCACTCATTTGCTCCTACACGAGTTGCGGGTTAGCGGGTTATGTACCCAATAGTGTAAGATAGTAACGCTTACCGATTTCAAAATGAGGACACCAAGAAACCGGAGCACGTCTACTCTCTCTCGCGATCGCACCACTAGTAAGTAGTAAGGTATAAGGTTATAAACAGCAATAAACACTAACGTAACCGACGCACAAACGTGACTGACGCGAGGCGGCGCACGCTACACGCTATTATAGTTCGCAGCTGATAGCGCCATGCGTTCATACATTGATATAATATTGTTACTATTTTTTGCCCACGGCTCCGCTCGTATGGATGTCGGTTATCGCTATACCTAATATCGGTAATTGTTATTAATTTTGTAGCCTTTGTGTTATTCTAATGTAGGTATAGCTATATTATTGTAAAGTTTCATTAAGTTCCATTCGTTAGTTTTTACGTGAAAGAGCATCAAACATCCATTCATTCATACTTACAAACTTTGGCGCACCGCATAGCGATGACTTGCTTCTACTCTGCGCAACACAATTGCCGAGAGCGAGACATAAGACCACGATACACGCACCGATGTTATCGTGGCTTGTGTGTGTGAGGTATTGTACGGTAGGTAGTCACTTAACTTGGAACCTCAGAAGACAGCTGAGCTTGAAACAAATCTGTCAATAAACTTTTGAACTAATAACAAATATCACCGGCAACTTTTATTCTATTATATTCATTGATTTTTGGTGTTCTGTAGCTACATCTAAATATACAAAAGGGGATATTTATACCTAGGATGGAACCTGCAAATTGTTGTAAGTTTTAGACGTTCTGATATCAATCAAATATCTAGTGCTTATCCCTCGCACCCAGCTGACCAAGGGCTTACGCACGTGAGCAGCGCGGTCCGCGAGTATCTCTCGCTCTCGCAGCCGCTTACACGCAGCGAACCATCGCCGTGAGCAAGGTGGCAAATGTGAGAACTCTCACTCCAAGGGCTGCTACCAGCTCGTGTCTCGGCGTCTCCCACACCGGGCACTCGGTGAGCGTGTGCAGCCCGGAGTCCTCGCTCGCGTCGCAGTGATGGCACTCGGATCCGACGCATAAATCGCCCGAAGCACCCGTGTTCGGTGATAATCTGTGCCACTCGCTAGGAGAGGCTGCTATGTGGCCTCTCTAGCCAATCCCCTATGATGGGTCTTACCGCCGCTATTACCGCAACCTCTTGCAGCTGTAAAAAATCTCAAATACAAATTTCAAAATCAAGCAATCTATGCAATAGAAACAGACTTTTATGTAGAAAGGAATAAATAAATAAATAAATAAATAAATACTCCACAACATTTCACACAACGCTACCTAGACCCATGGTAAGCATAGCTTAACTAGCTTGTGTTATGGAATCTAGAATGCGGATAAACATACTTAGATACTTTTTTTTTTTTTTTGTAAATACATACATATTATACATAGAAACACCCAGACCAATGCAAATATCCATATTTATGCATATAAATATTTGCACTGAGCGGGGATCGAACCCGCGCCTCCTACGTAGCGGCCGCGTTCACTACCGCTAATAATAAAAATAATAATGTATTATGTATTTCGAAAATGAATATTAGCATATGTAAATGCATATGTAAACTACCTACTCATGTAGGCATTTCCCGTAGAGCTAGACTCATGAAAAGCAGGAAGTAAGGTATTATAACACAAATAAAAGGCAAGTTCGTCCGGAAACCACTAAATTAAATGTGTAATATGCACATAAATCAAAGCCGGAAACTGTAAATAATATAATATACTTATGTAGCAATTACCTATTATTAAGGTAATTGAAAACAATAATAATTAGGTACTGAAGTAATTGTTGTTTCAACACAAAAATATATTTATTGTCGTGTTGTATAAGTTTATTCGATTGTGGTTGTATCGTGATGATAGGCCTTTAAGTCGACGATCTATTGATGACCTTGTAGCTCGGCCCCGAGACCCGCGACCGGCGACCGGCACAGCAGTAGCATAATACCCCGTAATAAATAAACTACACATTGCAAACTGTGCCGAGTACTGTCATGGTCACAGTTATAAGTACTACAAATAATCCTAGTTCTTCAAAAGACCAACGCTATAGAGGTTTAGCTCAGTAATGCCTTACAATTAATATTTTTTTGTGAACACAAACAAACCTTGGTAACTATGCGCGTTAAACATAGCAAAATGGAACTTTGAACACTTATTTATATGCCGAATGGAAAAAAATAAGATGAGTCATGTATGTAGCACTAGCACATATCGGATGGCACGGCGCGGCGCATAATAGGCATAATCGTGGTATTTTAGCATTTTTTGCTGACTAAGATTTTTCAAACAATTATGAATGCAGTTCAGATTCAGATTATCTTAAAAATTGATGACTAAGAAGGTATTTTCCTTTTTTTTCCCTTACTTCTCCGACTCAAAAACATCCTGTATGTGAGTACTGGCGTGGATAGCCAAAACCATTGAAGTGCAATTGATCTGTTCTGATTGAATATTACGTAGTACTATTATACAGGGTAGAAGATTTTAACCTTACCTGGAGGGAAAGTACTCTAAATACTGGAGATAGCGAATTTCGCTCAAAGGAAACATTCCTTTATTTTTAAAAAGAAATAAAATGGCATTCAAATTTTTTCGAAAATTCGCTTACTACACCCGGTAATCGCTTCCCGGCTTCAAAGATTAAGGTTTCTGATGACACCTTGAGTAAAAATGTTGTAGGTATCTGCTGGCACTGAGTTTATAAGTTAAGATTTCATGAACTTCCTTTAATTTAATTTATCATGTTTCTTAGACAGATTTTATCCTTATGATTGATACTATCGATTGATGCCATAAAAATACAGGATGTTACTTTTTGGGATTTTAGTTGGTTCGATTACCGGGTATGGCACGCGAGTTTTCAAAAATAATTGAATGCAGTTTTGTTTCTTTTTAAAAATAAAAAAATGTTTCCTTTGAGTAAAATTCGCTATCTTCAGTATTTAGAGTACTTCCCCTCCAGGTAAGTTTAAAATCTTCCACCCTGTATACCTACCTATTCTGTCATTTTTTTAAAAAAATTACCAGAATCAACATTAACAATTTTGTATCAGTGATTTTGATTTGTTATGTCAATGTAGTGTACTGTGTAATCTATGTAGGGCGATTTGCGGAGTGCTTGCTGCTTGCAGCTAATTTAGTGTGAGGGGTCCAGGTGCTAGTGTAGTTCGAGCGACTGTTGATGTATGGATTCAATTACGGCAAATTACAAGTCACATTTGGAGCGGGTAAATAGGTACCGACTGAACTGAGATAGGTACTAGGTAGGTGTAGATAAGAGGGCCTTGTGCTCATTCGCTAAAGGCAATAACAAATGTCGCCGCCGCAGTGGCGCTATCTGCTCACACGCAACAGAGAGGAGCAGAGCTAATCTACGGTACAACCACTTAGAAAAGAATAGCGCCTGCTACACGTACAGTTTTGAGCCGTGCATCGGGACCGCGTTCCAAATCGCTGGTTTGATCTGTCGGTTTGGACCGTGGATCGAACTGTGGTGATATATTGCGACTAAACTATGACCACAGTTTTGGAACGGCAGATCTTTCACATTCCTGTTTTAGTAGCGTTAGCTCGGTTAGTAGTCGGTTTGGATAGCACCAGGAAACATCGTGTATAGGCGAAGATATGGACAAATACTAATTACAAATTTATGAACTGTATAGGTAATATAAAATATTACTTATTATCATCTTATTATAATATATACCTACTTGAGCGCGGATAACATTACACGTTCGTTCGGCTTTGGACTGGCGCGTGGTAAATCCTTCGTACCGATCCTCTATGTGTAAACGCAGCTAATATGCCTTTTGCTTGGGTACGAGTGTACGAACGTATGAAATGCAAGCAATGCAATTTTAACACATTTATGTAGTCCAACAAGGAAGAGATTCTCCTTTTTATATTGCTTATAAGATATTGGATCATTGCTTAGATTCATAAGCAATGATCTTGCAATAAAAAATAAAAATCGCTTATTAGGTAGATGTAAATTCACCATCTCAACGCAAGCATAACTCTACTAATAAAATCTTGAAAAATTTCCATTGCTTACATATTTAAAGCCATACATGGTACCTACATAGGTCACACGTTTTTGTTAGGTTTAAATACGGTGCAGAACATTCCTTCAAGAACCAAGCGGTTCGGTGACTCTTTCCTTATATATCAATGGTCGCACCATTAAGACCTGGAATTCCTTGCCAGCTCACGTGTTTCCCTCTTCCTACAGTCCAGGGTCCTTTAAGCGGGCGTGAAAAAGCATCTGATGAGGCCGTCAAGCTGAGTGCCACCATTGTTAACATAGCACGTGTATATAATGGTGGCCCTCTTTCTTGAGACTTTACCTTCAGCTTACCATCAGGCGAGGTAAAATAAATAATTATGTTCCTACAGCTTCTACAGTTGCTATGGTCAAGCTATATACTACCTATTTCAGTTTTGTGAGCCGTATATCGTCGGGTCTACCGGGGTTATAGTTACGCCTTTGTGTCTGTCGAATTATATTTGAGGCAATCATAGTGTTGTATTGTATTTGAGGTTGTTACCATCAACGTCCAATAGGCAATGTGCAGTCATAGTTATTGATATTGTAACCATTCAAAAAAAAACAATGCGACATCTAGCCATTCATTTAGGAACGGCTTAATAGCACGTCTCTTGCACTAAAGATACCTACTAAAAGTTCAGTTATATTTCCACAGATGGCGTGATCTATGCATGGTTACCCAAATATTTGACACTGTACACTGCCACGCGTCACGCAGCGGAGTGCGCGACGGAGCTACCTGCCTGATTGCGGGAGAGCAGATCTGCATCATCGTGCAAACTTTTACGCACGGGGCTGCGGCTTAGTCCGGGAGCTGTTAGCAAAATGACTATGCATACTGTTGATTTCAGTATGCCATATTTTGCGCTCTGCGTACTACTTTAGTACGTTAGGTTGCCTGGAAGAAATCGCTTCCAGCGATAAGGCCACCCATTGTGCATTAAACTTTATAGATGCTACTTGTGCTTCTGTAAATCTGTTGGTGTACAATAAAGAATTATCTATCTATCTATCTGTCTACGTACTACTAGCTGAAAACCAGCGTCGGCATCAAGCTGAACTAGCTCTTTTCTTGGTGCAATATACATATGAAGTATGTTCCTACGTAAATGTAATAACATAATAATTTATGCATGCATTCTTTATTTTGTGTTACACTAAAATAAATTGATTTTTCTTTCTTTCCTCATTACTTTACCTACGTGCGGCGGCACTTGTTTTCTGTATGTACGCGCGCGATCTGCCACACCGCGTATTACGCAGTATATCGATGCTATGTAGCTTTTTGACTTAGACTTTAAAAGCCGAGCAGTCTAGCCATTTTGGCCGGACATTCGGGTAAAAAGGCCGGACATTCGGGTGAAAAGGCCGGACATTCGGGTAAAATTCGGGGGACTCCCTACATTATTGAGGATTTTGTGGGTACGACAAAATCAAGCTTTTTTTACAAACTTTAATAAAACATCTACAGTATAGTGTAGTCAGTATTCCGAGAGTTGTTAGACATTTTTGGGTTTGTATTAAGGCAATCTAATAATTTGATTTTCAACTTAAAATTTACACACCTGAAACTGGACACATGAAATCTTATATTGTATAGGTATAGTTTTGCAAACACCTGTATTAGGTTTAATTCCGTCACAAATGGTTTGGCTTATTTATTGAAACTTAACTTTTTTTTTAAATTAAGAAGTTTTTAAAATACCTTAAAAAAATATAACATGTTTGTTGGTATAGGGGTCGTAAAATTATTTTTCAGATTGACTCAATCGCCTACTCAGAAATGTCTAACAGCTCCCGGACTAAGCCGTAGTCTCACGCTTCAGTGCGTACAAATCTGCACGATGATGCAGATCTACATTTCGCAACCTGCCATGCGCGGGAGTGTGCCAATCACCTTGAGTATTACCCTTGGAAAAATTTCACATCTGTTTACTTTCTCCCACTAAGATGAAACTATCTATTTATTTAAACTAAATCGGTTGATAATGTTTAGAAATTGATATCATAGATGTGAAATATGGAAAAACTCAATAAAATCAACTTAAAAAAAAAAAAAATGAAATATTGTTAATCAGATGCCAGCATTGATACACCTATAGGTAATATTACTAGGGATATATGTCACTTATCATCAGTCATGCTTCTTACTTTGTAAATGCCGGGTTCCATTCCAACGTTCACCTTTATTTCACTACTGAAGGGAGAAATTTGCAAAAAATCTGTTTCGTTCAAAAAGTTTACTGATGCCTAGGACTATTATCTGTTATATAAGTCGTCTTTAGGTTGTTTCCTTTGTTTATTGTGTTAGGTACAGTTTTTGATTTATTTCTTGCCAGGTACAAGATGTCGTTGTATCAGATATCAAGACACCACTCTGCTGGCGACAGCGGATGGCTTTGTCGGACTCCAACAGATGAAATCTGCACGTCACGCATGGTCTCAAATAACGGGGTATAAGACACGGCTGTCTCTGGGCCATCTACGCACGTTTGTACAGGTCTTTTTCTGCTGGAGTGGCAAGCAGCCGTACTCGTTACCCTGAGGCCTGTGTCAGGGAATGAGCCCACCCCTTATCTGCTCTCCTCTGCTCCTGTGTGCTCGTGTGTGCTTGGGGGGCTTCAGAGGGAGAGCCTCCGACCCTTCTGCTTCAGGGCAAGAGCTGTATGGTATTATCTATTTATACTTGAGAGTTTAGGAAACATTATCACAAATGACAACAGAGCATCTGCCCGAGCACTTCACTAACAGGAAACGAGTGTTTGTTAACTTGCGCGGGCGCCGTGCAACCTGGTTCCCACAGCGGTCAGGTGGCCGCGGCAGTGTCGCCAGAGCCGTTACACACTAGTGACAATGAACATTGTATTACATATGGTTTTTCTGGTCGGAGTTGTGGACTGTGAGTATACTGCTGGTAAATATTTTATTACGACACGCCATTTGAAAGAAAGGTTATAACAATAAATAAATTCGTGGCAATAAAAAAAGTCCCTATAGTGCATAATATGTATTATATTGATATGAAAGCAATAAGGCAGTAGATAGAAAGTCAGTAGTCCAAGCGTCCAGCTAGTGCCAGCTCACAGTTTTTCAAGTATGAACCTCGCTCACGCGTTCGTCGTAATTCTAATTTTTTCTGTGAGGAAAACTAAATTATATGTCCATTTTATTGGAACGCAAGGACGAAGCATTTTTAAAAGAAATTCCTTTAGTAAGTGTCCATATCTGCCTCTGACAACCAAGTCCTGAACGCAACTGACGGATGAGCCGGCATATCCAGACTAAGGGCACTGTCAAAGTTTTTGGTTCTGTAGTGAAGAATCCTCCTGAAACTGAACGATAATTACTTATTGTTTTTCAGACACCTTCACTCAATTTATAACAGTGGGATCTAACAGCCGCAGGCCGGGTAAAGCAACTTGTGACAATTCCAGCAAGTCTGCTTTAGTGGAGCAATTTTTTAACATAATTTTCAACGAGTTCCACACCGCTCCACCAGTGTGTGTTTGTGTTCAAATGTGTCCAGATCAGCCAACATACTGCTATCCTAATGGATGCATGAAAAGAGCTGAGACTAAAAAAGCTGAAATACCGCTACCAGTAACTCATATTAGTGAAAACTCGAAACCAATATTCCTTTTAGAACCGAAAAATGACTTTATGCGTGAACTTTTGAATAAAAACTACGTGGATGAAAATAAAGCTGCCCCTGTGCTTGGTATGAATCATTTTTTATATTTCCATTGATTGTTATTCGTCCTACACGACATTGATTAATTGATTTATTTCACTCTATTTATTGATTCTCCAATTGCCCGTGTGCAAGAACTGACCGGTACAAGCGCTCACGGTACCACCAACACCGTTAGCGCTCGTACAATTACATGTATAATAATATTAATCATATTTTATGTTTTCAATTTTTGTGGTAATTAGTAGTTCTGAAATATGCTGTTGTACTGTGTTTGTTGACAAAGATTAAATAAATTAATTTTAATACCAGTTATAATAATTTTAGGTGTGTCGAAACATGCGAATATTATGCCAATAAATCTTCGACCGGATCCATTTAAAGACAGGTATAAAATTCTATTCAGATACAAGAAAATGCCAAAGGTTGAACTTAAGTACAATCTTGGTGAACAAGTGAAAAACATGAAGTCAGAAGTTCTACGAAAAGATAATGTGGATGTTTCAAAAACAAGATGGCCTCTGAATAAAATAAATTCAAATCGTGTAACTCGACAACGAATGTATTCTGATGCTCAAGGAAGTGAACAGTTCTACATGACAACGTTGTCCGAAAAAGAAGTAGCACATTACCCACCAAAGTATTTTAAAAGGGAACTGGTTAATAATACAAACAACTATACAGGAAAAGTTGACGTTAAATCAGTTGACACAATAGGAATAACTGAACTAGAAAACAATTCTTATTCTTTGGAAAAAATAATAGATAGTTTAATAGAAAGCAGTTTCGAAGCTAATAAAACATTAAATATGAGCAAACAAAATAATACCAAGATTATAAAAGAAGTTACAACCGAAACTAGCGATAAAAACTCAGAAACAACAGAAGCTGTAATTACACTAGGAAACGTTTCAACACCAGTCGTAACTACAAGTGCTCCCCAAAATAACATGACTTATGACACCACACATGTCATGTCCATAAATTTTACGAGTGAAAATAATGATAAGAATAAATACTTTGAAACTGATGTAATAAACAATACTAATGTTATGAGCAAGATGATTGCATCATTATCTAAAAAAATTGAAATTCAAAATAATACGAGTTTAGAAATGGTGAGACGAATGGTTGGAAACTTTGACTATAACTCAATTTCAGATAAGTTAGTAGAGCAGTCTACTTTGAAAGAAAATGTTGAAATTGTAACTATGAGAAACACAAAAAGATCGGCCGACATTTATACAAGGACAACAAAAAAAGGTAGACAACGGTTAGGCAGAAAACTTCAAAATAGTAAAAATAATTAGTTTAACTGCGAGAGATTAAACAAAACACTTAACATGTCCATGCGAACGACGTATACATGTCGCAGCCAACTAACTAAATCAGCCATTCAACTACGGGTTGCGCATTCGGAAACGAATCGGTATTGTACGAAATTTTATCCAAAACATAAATTACGGTTAAAAAATAACCACGATTCTAACTTATCTATCCAGGTCTGGGAGCGCAGGGCCCACTCTGCGCAATTTGACTTAGATAGATTAGGTTAGAAGGCTAAGGCGGGAGCGGAGCACCCGCAACAGCTTGGCATTGTAAAGAATAGCTCAAGTATGCACATTGCTGGTGTCATATACTTAATCAATTGTATCACAGTCGAATGAGTTTAACGTATTGTAAAATTTAGGGCCTTTTCATACTAGCGGTTTGCGAGCGGTTTCGGGGCAGAGCTAACGCGCAGCGGAGTGTCGAGGTCGTGTGACGAAGTAGCGTGCGGAACAGAGAGATTATTTTCGAAAGAAAGAAGAAAAATTAGCGTTGTTGTTTTTTTTACTACCTACTGGTAGTATTGTTGGACAAGATATTTTTCTGTCTTGATATGTCTACATACCACTACGTACTAGGGTACACGACCTATATTAAATTCACCCCTGACCAGACGATTTTGCTAACGTGTCCAAAATATTTCACTCCAAAACGACATATTTCGAAACGTCGTACAAACCTAGTTTATGTGAATTCATCGCATTTTTTGGCATTTATGATTACAGCTCCGTTTCCGCTCGAAAACCGTTGGTATGATAAGGCCCTTATAATTCCTTAAAATTACAGTGTAATGTAAATTGAACTGTTTTAACACTTTCAATGTACTTGCAATAAATATTTACTGATAAAATTCTTACAGAAAGGGCTAACTTTGTTTCCGTACACTAATGGAACACGTAAAAATTAATGTCGCCACTATTCAGTACGAAATTAATTCAAGTCTGCTTTGAAGAGCCACCATTTGAAATACTTATAATAAACGGCATTGTCCAGAACTAATTCACCTCGGCCTGTCCTAAACGATATGCAATGAAAATTGTAATTTCGGCCTATGCTCCTGGAACTCCCACAAAGGGTTGAATGTTCAGGGTAATGGTGGAAACCATCTGTGTCCATTTCATGAAATGTGTCGAACACGCCTGCGTTCGCCCACTGTATCTCAATATTTTTTTGTGATCGAGATATTTCTGAAGTCGGTATTAACGGAAATGAAATAACTTAATGTAAAACGCAATATTTCAACACACACACACACACACTTTACTCAAAACCAAGTTATAAAAATCGTTGAAATTAGCTAAAATCGTTGAAAAAGTTAGAATTAGGAGATTCTGAACTGCTTTTGTGTATACGTTGATCCTACATGGGCACCCCAACTTCCTTACCTCTAGAATCACTGTGATCCTGATCTATTCTCCGAAGCAGTGACTAGTGATCCACTGATCTGAACAAACTCTTGGGAAGGTATTGAGTATCAGGATAATGTAAATAGAATGTTCATTTATTGATTCCGTCATAGCTACTTGCTATCTTGAAATACAAATCACTTCCGACAGATATGTCAAGTAAAGATTAGGTATATTGCACTACCTACTTAGTTCGTAAGGGACCCGCAGGCACAAACGTAGTCTTGTTACATTTAGGTAATCATTGTCAGTAGCACCTGTTCACATTAACATTAAGTATAGAAGTTGTCAGTTAGATTACATTTTGCCTTTGGCTGTATTCATTGGATAATCGTTATAAAATTAAATACGAGTTGTGGAAAGTTGCAAGTATTAGTTGGAACGTAACTGTTTGAGAACCAGAGAAGCCTCGCTTAACGCTATTATTGCGGAATAAAAGTAGGTTATTAACTGTAATAAGCTTTCATAAGCCTGTATACGATTATTAGCCAAATATAGTGTCCATTACGCCAGGGCTCTGCCCGCCATGATGACATTCCGGATTATTTTCACGGTGACGTGATTGAGACTCTGGGCTTTATGAGTTACTTTAATAAATGCATACTTTATTATTGGTTTATAAACTACCGGCTATAAAAGTTGGTTAAATTCAACTTCGAATATTTGTCGATACATTTGGATGGCCAATATAGGTTAGGTACAGAAGAAGGTAATAAAACTGTCTTCCAAAATGTAACATTTTACGCACAAGCACTAATTAAAAAAGTCCGTTAATTCAATAGTTTTTTTCTCAAATGGCGAGCAATACTAAATCGACCGTTCCATTAACTTAGCCGGCTAATGTCCATTACAAATAATAATCAATAATAGACATTCCTTAACCTCAATTTAAGTTTAGTTTTCTTATTTTCTTCATTAGCAAAACCGCATCCCTAATTCATTCAAATAAAAGAAAAAAAACTCCAATTTGTACCGGAAACAAAGCTGAGGCATCCTGAGAGCCTTTTTCTATTAAGTTGTAAGAAAAAAGTTTCCCCATTTGATCCATTAAGCCGAGGCGAGACACTTCGGTTCCTACCGTACATTCTAATAATATTGGTAATTTTTTTTATACCTACTGCCCAAAGTCTATGTTATAGGCATATTTAGGTGTATTTAACTCCCTTCCTACGCACCCATAGGCGTGGAGTGCGTCAGGAAGCAGTGTGCAGTTCGTGTGTTGGCAGCTGGATATTGTTGTTGCTTGAAATTTCACAGGGCAGGCTCATATTAGATGTATTTCGAGATAGTTTGCTCATTATGTTGCTATTTTATCTTATTATGAGTGTGCCAAAAAGCTAGTGCTATTTTCAAATAGTACAATAAATAATAAATTATTGTAACGAATCAGAATGTACTTTGTGCTGCCCGACGCCGACGTCTAAAAACGTAGTCACACAAAAACTGCGATTCGTATTTCGTGTTTTTCCTTGGTAGGAGCTAGTATTTATATATCTTTCGATTTGCAAAAAAGTTGCGGAATGGCATGTTTTTTAGATGCACTAACTAAATATCAGAAGATTTTTTGCAGTGTATGAGTATGTGGAACAGCCCTCAATAAAAATTTTGTAGCTATTGTACTTACTTTTTATTTTATTTTTTATTTATTTATTTAAGTCAACAAACAGTGTTCACAATAATGACTTATATTATAATTTATATAATATAACTGTACATACTGTATGCAAGTTGTAATTATTTGTATGTTAGAGAATGTTCTGCGCATCGATTTTCACTGAAAAGAGAGATTGGTTTGTATGATCCATTTACAAGATTTGGTGACGGAGAAAGAATACAAGCATCACCACCCCATCGCATCCGAAGGGTGTCATAAGAGGCGACCAACGGAAAAATACACAGACGATAACACTGCGAGAGAAGGAACACTCGAAATACACAGACGATAACACTGCGAGAGAAGGAACACTCGAAATACACAGACGATAACACTGCGAGAGAAGGAACACTCGAAATACACAAACGATAACACTGCGAGAGAAGGAACACTCGAAATACACAAACGATAACACTGCGAGAGAAGGAACACTCGAAATACACAAACGATAACACTGCGAGAGAAGGAACACTCGAAATACACAAACGATAACACTGCGAGAGAAGGAACACTCGAAATACACAGACGATAACACTGCGAGAGAAGGAACACTCGAAATACACAGACGATAACACTGCGAGAGAAGGAACACTCGAAATACACAGACGATAACACTGCGAGAGAAGGAACACTCGAAATACACAGACGATAACACTGCGAGAGAAGGAACACTCGAAATACACAAACGATAACACTGCGAGAGAAGGAACACTCGAAATACACAAACGATAACACGGCGAGAGAAGGAACACTCGAAATACACAGACGATAACACTGCGAGAGAAGGAACACTCGAAATACACAGACGATAACACTGCGAGAGAAGGAACACTCGAAATACACAGACGATAACACTGCGAGAGAAGGAACACTCGAAATACACAAACGATAACACTGCGAGAGAAGGAACACTCGAAATACACAAACGATAACACGGCGAGAGAAGGAACACTCGAAATACACAGACGATAACACTGCGAGAGAAGGAACACTCGAAATACACAGACGATAACACTGCGAAAGAAGGAACACTCGAAATACACAAACGATAACACTGCGAGAGAAGGAACACTCGAAATACACAAACGATAACACTGCGAGAGAAGGAACACTCGAAATACACAAACGATAACACGGCGAGAGAAGGAACACTCGAAATACACAGACGATAACACTGCGAGAGAAGGAACACTCGAAATACACAAACGATAACACTGCGAGAGAAGGAACACTCGAAATACACAAACGATAACACGGCGAGAGAAGGAACACTCGAAATACACAGACGATAACACTGCGAGAGAAGGAACACTCGAAATACACAGACGATAACACTGCGAGAGAAGGAACACTCGAAATACACAAACGATAACACTGCGAGAGAAGGAACACTCGAAATACACAAACGATAACACTGCGAGAGAAGGAACACTCGAAATACACAAACGATAACACTGCGAGAGAAGGAACACTCGAAATACACAAACGATAACACTGCGAGAGAAGGAACACTCGAAATACACAGACGATAACACTGTGAGAGAAGGAACACTCGAAATACACAGACGATAACACTGCGAGAGAAGGAACACTCGAAATACACAGACGATAACACTGCGAGAGAAGGAACACTCGAAATACACAGACGATAACACTGCGAGAGAAGGAACACTCGAAATACACAGACGATAACACGGCGAGAGAAGGAACACTCGAAATACACAAACGATAACACTGCGAGAGAAGGAACACTCGAAATACACAGACGATAACACTGCGAGAGAAGGAACACTCGAAATACACAGACGATAACACTGCGAGAGAAGGAACACTCGAAATACACAGACGATAACACGGCGAGAGAAGGAACACTCGAAATACACAAACGATAACACTGCGAGAGAAGGAACACTCGCAATAAAACTCTGCTGTGCAATTGTCTAAGCGTACAGCATCGAGCACGGCGCTGCGACAGCCTTGAGAAATTGTTATTGGTCGGAGTGAGTGATTTCACTGGAGAGCACCCAATGGCAATCTTTTCGCTGTGCTCGACGCTGTATGCTTAGAGCAGTGTTTCCCAAACATTGTTCTGCCATGGCCCAGTAATAGTAGAAATGTTTTATTAATACTAGGCACAAAGAATATTTTGGTGACACCTATTTAGTCAATAAATTATAGTGCGAAGTATGCCGCTGTTGCTTATTTTTTTACTAACGAATCCAAGTTTGCGGCAAATGACGAATGTTTTATCCAAATGTCTGGTTCCATTTCACTTGACCCAGTATTTTATTTTGATGGCCCGGTACCGGGTCACGTCACGACCCGGCTAATGGGAAATGCTGGCTTCGAGAATTGCACAGCTGTAATAACCCGGCTGGCTAGCGGGCAAACAGGAGTGCAATACCTCCCAACGTTGGGAGAGGCCTATGCGCAGTAATGAACTGCGACAGACCAATTGATTGAGATTCAAAATACAATAAATAGTACCACAAGACATTTTGGGAAAACCAATGATTGAATTTGATGAGGGGATTAAACAGCGGTACCGTCGCACGTCGTGTTTTGGACTTAAAATGTGCTCTATACACGCAGTACGTGTTCCTTGGATGGGTTCTGAAGATAGGAGTGCTACGGTCGTGAACCAGCTCAAATTTACCAATCACAGATTATTACAAAACAATCCGCGCGCGCCGGGCCTTTCATATATCGCGATTTAGGTCCAAGATATGTGAATCGAGTAACCAATCGATATTATATATGGTCGAGCAAGTAATCGTCCATATATACCTAATATCGATTGAATGTCTAATGGCGCCAAAAGAATTGATATCAAAGTACTTCATGAATTTATCTAATTTTTGGGGTAATTCCCACAGATATCCAATATCTTTAGTAATTCTCATCAGAGGTTTTATAGAACCGGCTTCATGTTTGCTAGTTGTGTTTGATTACGCCCTCACACTATTGCGTAACAAGTTATTGTCATTGTAAATTCATTTATGAAGTTTTATTAAAATAACCACGCACTGGCCGACACGATGTGAGGCCAGCCTACAATAAATGCTAGCGTAGCACTAAATTGGCAGCGGCAAATTTACATTGAGGTAATGATTACCGTTCTACAGTGCATTGTGTGTGTTTTTATGGTGACATTTGCTTAGGTTGCAAACAGAATTTTCATTGTCAATGTACTCTGTGTATGTACATTACGCATGTAAACAACAGTGCTTAGAGCCTACTCTAATAGCTTATTAATAGGTTGGTACTTACTCTCTCTCTCTTGATTTAGGTTTCTTGTTTGATAAAGGGTATCCCCACATAGGAATCGAACGGGTATCAAAAGTTAGCGAGGCTATGAACTAATGTGTTTCAATTCGATTTAATTTTTAAGCATTTTTCATGCTAAATATTCAAATCAATTTAAACAGAAAATATTGAATCAGTCTAGGCGGGGTTTGAACCCGCGATCTTTTGTAAGTTCGATAGTTCGTAAGAATATCGGTAAACACACTCCACTGTCGCCTCAAAGACAGATATAGAAGGAGAAATTTGAATTGGTTAGGGCGAGGTTTGGTAGCTTACTGGTCAAAGCATTGCCCCTGTAAAGCAAAGATCGAGGGTTCAACCCCCGCCTAGACCGATTCAATTTTTCCATTTAAATCGATTTAATGTGTTTCAATATTTTCCAGAATTATAAATCAATCCATTAGTCTATTGCTGTTCACTGCTGGTCATAGGCCTCTCCCGATGTGCACCATTTCTTCCGATCCTCCGCCTTCCACACTTCCAGTCTATCCTAAATCCTAGCCACCTTTTACAGGAAGTCAGTCCAGCTAGAGAGCGTCCTGGCCTACCTTCCGTTTACCTTTAAAATCATTACCCGTTCAAAATTGAGCACGCAGTCGTGGGCAATCGCAAGTATCCCAATAGCATCGCAATTTAACACAGTTTCAGTACGAGTGAAGTACTGAAACTTGTAAAATCCATTAAGTTTGGTTCGCGACCGTCTAACTTTTTGTGCGCACCTAAATTTTTGGCGAAACATCTTGATAACTCTTTCGGATGAGACCGCGAGCCCGAAATGATTTAGGGCGGTTTCGTGTCGGAGATAAAAACAAATGTTTCCCGCAAGCTGGCCGAACTCGCCGAGATTTGCCCTTGTTTTGTCCCAGTTTTTCTTATGGTTCTTTTCGGAACGGGCTAATTTACTCGGCTATCGTATTAGGATAATTGTACTTTAGATGTTGTGTTGTTTGTCATTTGGTTCTTGTGTCGATAGTGTTATTGTTAAGTATTATGGTTAAGAGTAAAATCTTTTAATCTTATATTTTAAAGAGCGTTCATTTAAAATGTCGTGGGTTCATGAGTGATGGTTTTGAAAATAGATAATATTTAAAACATCGATAGTAATAAAATAAGTCATCTCAGCAGAAGAATATATGCCACGGTTCGACATTTTTTATTTATATAAACTCATACGCTTCCACGCAAGTAGGGACCAACCTGCTGTAGGCTGCCTGTCGTTCTGTATTTAGATTTTACGACGAATATTTCTAGACATTATTATGTTGAAAAAAGTAAAATATTTCTTGTTCAGTTCATTCTTCTTATCTACCATAATCCGACTCACAAAGCTTTGGAAAAATAATTCATTTTCCATCACATTAATACGAACCGCTGCCACAATATTTACTCAAATCGGTCTTATCCGCTAATCCTCCAAATGTAAGCGGGGCTCAGAACTAAGTGATCTATAGCGTTTTCTGGAACACAAAGCGACAATAGATACAATCCTCTCTGTCTCGCAGTGGCCAAGTCTTGAAATATTTTATTATTCGCAGAGGTAGGGAGTCGCCAAGGATGCAATTTATCTACGAATATAGAGTAACCTTTAGGATTACTTTTACTATAGATTCTAAAACACGCAAAAACATAACTTGATACCTACTTGTATTTTAAATACATTGCATATTGTAGATGTAGATATCAGCGAACAATATTACATCAAAACACAGGTATAATGTTCATGCAGATAAATATGTGCACTAATTGGGAATCAAACCTCTGATCTAGCTGGCGTTCCACAGCAGGAACGCTAGACAGTCACGTCGGTCACACCAGGTAAATCGACAAATATAACTAAATAAACTTGAAATGAACAAATAACTAGAACATTCTATGTTCTGAGCTAGAACATATTGGGTATGAGTAACAGTCTACTGCTCTGTTATATTAAGCGGAACAAACATGTTCAACAGTAACATACAAACATACATGAATCATATACTTTTAAACTTGATAAGTTATCTTAATTAATTCAAATTCTTCACGTTACGAGTTGGATTTCCAAGTCGCCTTCTGAAGTAAAACCTTATAATAAAGGCAAGGCAAGGTTAGTGGTTTATCGCTACAAAAGCTTACAAATATCTTCGGTTGAGAATCCAATCATGCCATTCACATAAAAATTATATCTTCCACAATATTATCTTAAAAGGTTATTTCTTTGTAAAATATATGTATACTTGGTCCTGATTACACAAGTGGAGTCGAGCACACTAGGTTGTAAGTGGTTGGTTCGTGACTTGTGACGTCATTATGTTGAAATATTATAAGCATGTGGACACGGAGCAAGATGAAAGGGTTAACAGTAACGGACCACGCCGGATCAATCCTGTCAGCATATTTTCCTTAAATAGAAACAAAAAGCCGATCGCATATTCGCGAAGTGGAATACTACCACATCTCGTTTACTTCTAATACAATTAACGAGACTGTTTATTTTATGAAGGGTCTGTGAAGATCGGAGTAGACTTATCTGAAGATTGTATTAAATAGGTATAAATGATGTTACTAATTCGCTATTCATATACTTAACGAACACCTAAAAGCAGATGGGCTTATTTTTACTTATATAGTCGTCTTCCTTGGCGAAGGTGACACCGTGTTTAAAAACGAGAACAAGGAGACTTTCTTTTGTGCATGTTATGCGTGTGTGAGCTCGATCCGTTCCTCTCCGGAGCTGGCTTCCAAATACCGAGAATAGTACCACTATGACATCACTTACACATCCTGACCAATCAATCACAAACATACCCCTTACTGCTCCTTCGTCCACTAACATCATGTGTTTATGAACAATAACTACAGTAGCTCTGTATCGTGAGCAAGCGTCAATTAGCGCACACAAGCCTTCTAGACGAACACTCGACACCAGCTATAAATTATGGTTAGCTAATTTTAGGATACCGCAGGTACAGTATACTGACTAATAATATAAATGCGAAAGTAACTCTGTCTGTCTGTCTGTCTGTCTGTCTGTATGTTACGCTTTCATGCCTAAACCACTGAACCGATCTTGGTAGATTAGGGCTTGGGAACGGACATAGGCTATCTTGTATCGCGAAAAGGGGGGTAGAAGGGGGGGGGGATTAGGGCCTTGGGATGACAGTTTGTCATTTTTGACTATATCTTAATGAAATTTGGAACAGAGGTAGATTAGAGCTTGGGAACAGACATAGGCTACCTTTTATCGCGAAAAGGGGGGAAAAAGGAGGGGACCAGGGTCTTGGGATAAAAGTTTATCGTTTTAGAAGATTTCCTGATGAAATTTGGTACAGAGATAGTTTACCTTTTATCGCAAAAACGGGGGTAGAAGGGGGGGACTAGGGCCTTGGGATGAACGTTTGTCGTTTTTGAAGATTTCCTGATGAAATTTGGTGCAGAGATAGTTTAGAGCTTGGGAACGGACATAGGCTACCTTTTATCGCAAAAAGGGGGAATATGGCTATGGGATGAAAGTGTGTTTTTTTGAATGAAATTTGGTACAGATATAGATTAAAGCTTGGGAACGAACTTAGGCTACCTTTTGTCGCGAAAGACGAGGTATGGGGGGGGGGGGGTAATAAGGGATGAAAGTTTGACAGTTTTTAAGATATCCTGATGAAATTTGTTACAGAGATGGATTAGAGCTCGAAAATGGACATATATGCTACCTTTTATTGCAAAAAATGAGTTGAAGGGGTGGAATAGGGCTAGGGTATGTAAGTTTGACAATTTTGAAAATATCTTGATGAAATTGGTATGGAGATGGATTAGAGCTTGGAAATGGATATGGGCTACCCCTTATCGCGAAAAAAGGGATAGAAGGGGAAGGAGGGAAGGAGAATAGGGTTATGGGACTCAAGTTTCACATTTTTCAATGGCACAAAAAAGGGGGGAATATGGCATAAATAGTAAGAATTTCTTTTAAGATGTCCTCATGAAATTTGGTACAAAGGTGAATTAGAGCTTCGGAACGGACATAGTCGAGTAGCAAACCAAGTATAGAAGCGGGTGGAGAGGCGAGTAGAGATTGTTATAGGGACTAGTGGATAGGCGTGTAAAGATCGAAAGTCGAGTAGAGTCGACTACAGGGGCAAGTAGATATGCGACTAGAGAGCCAGTGGAGAGGCTGAGAGGCAGTATAGAATCAAATAGAATGCAGTAAAGGGTTGAGTAGAGATGCGAATAGGGAGAGGCGAGTGGAAAGATGAATGTAGTGGCGAGTAGGGATCGAATAGAGAGTTGAGTAGAGGTGCGAGTAGATAGGCGAGTGGAGAGAGTCAAGTAGAGAGGCGAAAAGAGAATCGAATGGATGGGCAAGAGTACAAAGTCGGGTAGAGAGGGGAACAGAGAAGTCAGTAGGGAGTCGAGTATAAATTCAAGTATAGAGGCGAGTAGAAAGTCGAGTAGAGAGTCGAATATAGAGACGAGTAGAAAGTCGAGAACAGAGGTGAGTACATAGTCGAGGACAAAGTTTAGAGAGGCGAATTTATTGCTCAATAGCGTCGGCTCAACACTAAGCGATAACCGACATCCACGCGGGCGGAGCCGCGGGCAACAGCTAGTATAATATTTAAGAGAATTTCTCAGCACAAGCCACGAAAGCTTATAAATAGTTAAGACCCTACAACCTATGGAGCGGATGATCATCTGAATATTCTGAATGACTGATCGATTGTCATGGACAGTACAGCGACCTTCTTTGAAAGAATTCTAGTCCAGCGAGAGACCTATCGGGCTTGCTGTAGAGTTTTCCTCGAATATTTATGAAGCTGTGATTTTTAGAGATAATTACTCTGCATGCCCCTTTACCTGACAATAGCGGGTATTCTTAGAAAGCGTATACGTCTCTCAGACAAACTTGTTGTCACATCGCCACTTGTAGGCTGTTCATCGTATTTTTAATTACGTGTTTATTATAGGTACTTGTTTACTCTTTTCAACTAAGTAACAAAGATAATATAGCGAATACAAAGAGCCTTTGTTTAGAAATTCAATCCTTTTTCCAAACAACCTTTTTCTATTGTAATTCTAGTTGCGCCAAGTTGCGCGCACAAATTTCGCAAATGTCACTCAACTCAGGAACATAAACAACGATCTCAGGAACCTGTAACATCCATTTGCATAAAACACGGACATCTACGCTCGTGATTGACCAATTTTGTTACATTTAAATTTACTTCCTCTTTTTTACCAGCTTTCATTTTTGTTTGATATCACTATTCTAATCGAGATTGCTCTATTTTGTGTACTTACTCCCAGTAAACACACATGTTAATAAGTTATTGTACGTAACCAACAAGGTTACGCTTGCAACAAGGTAGATAATAGACAAATATCTTATTGGCCGCATATAAAAATTTAAATACAAAAAAATAAAAAGAAGTTGATATACTCGAGGAATTATGATCCAATGTTGGCAGTTCACCAATTACAGTAGATGTGGTGGTGAAAGATGGATGAGAGAGGGACGTTATGTATTAACACAATTTAGGACAAAGATGAGCTTTCGACGATTTTTATACCAATTTGATGGCAGACTAGTATAAGGTCCACCTGATGGAAAGCGGTTATCGCGACCTATGGACTTGTGCAACATTAAGGGCATCATATTTGTGCCGCTGATGTTGTTTAAATCTTCTAATAACTTTCTTGAAGTAATCTGAAAGTAAAAATAATTTATGTTGTGTGTAGTGTTTTGGTCCTAAGGCTGTCTGATATTAAATGTTCTCTCTGACTGATGTTCTGACTTTTCTTGGAAAGACAAAAACTGAAATATCTAGAACATAGCTAGGTAATGTTGCTCGATGTCACAGATGTATCTAGTTTCCATTGCTGTCCTAACAGATGGTCTTTAACATAATGTAATATACCTAATAATGTCATTTTAATACAATGTTAAAACTTTATCTTCCTTCCACGATAGCGCTATGAGATTTTAAGCAATTTTATTACCGACGGGAAAAACTTCGACATAAATTGTAAAAAGATTTTACCTCAGTCAATTTTCAAAGATTTATTGCCGTAGCACGCCGCTGGATTTCTTTATGAAATGTGTAAACATTTTCGAGAACGAACTCAGACGACTATAGATATAACAGACAACACATATTGGGGTCAACTATATGACTTGTGAGCCATCCTCCAGTCTCTTAGTCTTAGGAAGTCTTTGGAATAAAGTTATTAGCATCTTTGACCAAATTCCGCGAACATAGTGGACACAACATCTTACAACTACAAGGAAGGTTCTACTACTTTCAGAAGGTTAATAATTTTTTCCACGTATTACGTACGTAGTACGTAGTACGTAGATTCTAGTAATCTTATGTAAATTTATACAAAAATTAGAGGAATGTTATGAAATCAGTTCCTTCTGATAGATTGCGACCGCTTCAATTTCTGATTTCAAAGGGGTTGAAGAACGACTCGTCCAAACATAATTTATACGTGCCTTATTAGCTGGTAATATGCTTAAGATTCGGCGGGCGTGTATGTATCAGTATGGAATCATAGAAAAAGTAGGTATTTAAAAATCTAGACAATTGACCTGCGCCTTATTCCACAGCCTCACATTAAATGATAAGTCAAATGTCCCTTGGTAATTTATAACAGTTACCGCATGCAATTTTTCCTTACCAACTTTAATATTATAAAGATAATAATATACTATGTGAACACCTCAAGAAAGCAGTAGGTACAAAGCGAATCGAAATCTGAGCAAAGTTGAAGAGACATTGTTTTATTCATGGATGCGGCTGAAAGTTCACAATTTAAATGTGAGTCGTCTCGAAGTATGATCAATCAATTATATTAGATTTAAGTTTTCAGAGACGTGATTGCCCCGAATTCGGTAATTTCAGGCGAGAAATTAACAGTGAGTATACGAATGCATAAAATATATAGACGGTTTTTTGCAAGGACGCACCCTATCTATACCAGAAGTCAGAAGAACACTTTACTTAGTCGTTAACGATCGACTGCCATTTTAGTAGGGGCTATACTGCCATTTCTAACAATATTATTTCAGCGTCTGTTAAGATAATCACACTCGTATTAGCGACTCTGTGAGAACGCACTTATTCATAGTCTAACCCTTTTGTGTAGTTTCAAAGAGGTTGCGGGACTTCACAGTACCTTTATATCAAATCGATGATATTATTAAAATTTCGCATAATATTAAAATCAAATTCGAAATGTGATAGTTATGGTGAAATTGGGTGTTCAAACTATACCCACCTAAATGACGTACCTTTAGAGCAATCTCGGCTCGTGGTGCTACGGTCTAGCCAACAGGTCCGATAGAGACATTAAGACAATCTGCGTGCAAACGTGCCCGGAACATAATGAGCGCCCTTCTCTCAGTTTGAAGTATAGGTCGGAATAGTGGCTCTCGATAGCTGTGGCAGGGCTACACGAATGGGAAGTCTGAAGTAGGTATTTCCTTTTGTTAGGTTCTAATTGTTACACACTAGATTAGTAGCCAATAGCCAAATGCTTTCAGTTGGCGGTAAGAGTGGCTTGACATTATTCTGACTTACCATCTCTGAAAAAAAAACATTAAACTGTGTATTAGAAACACCCACGTAAAATTTATTGACTCTTGGACCTTGCCCGTTTAAGTTTAACAGTGGTATAAAAGGTTGAGAGGTATTCGACTGATTTGTGAGCTATGGAACTCCCTTCAGATCATAACGAAGTCGTCAAGTTAGCCCCTTAGATGTCCAAGAGATGCGATGACGATATGTCGCATGACAACCTCACTTTCGGCCTAGCACTACGACCCATAGAGACGGCGTGCGGTTTAGTCGGTTCGAGTCCGACATAACCTCCCCCTTCGGCTCCGGAGGGGTGGAATCCATGGGGATTGCCCGCACGTAAAAAAAAAAGACCTCCTTAACTCAAAGGACGATCTCAAACTTCTTGGAGTACCTAAGCTCATGGCATAGCTTGCGAATAGCATGCCATACATGCTTCTTCTTAATGCGGTGTCAGCGCCATCGGGTTATTATGCCGGAGCGAGAAATAAATGGGAACAGACAAAAATGGGGAAACAAAAAGTGTGATTAGGCCTGAGGTAAGTTGCCAGTGAAGGTATGTAAGCGCTGCCCTCATTAGCACGCGGCCGCCGCGGCAGCTTGGCCTAACGTCTCTGTACAACTATCTTGTACGGATTTATTGTCAGCACTGGCCGTCCGCACGCCGCATACCGCACCAGAGGAAAGCGCTAACTCTTAATAATATTTTCCAAGTGTTGGAAATTTAATTTAATTCCGAGCATCTTGAGTGTTGGAGTTAAAACGCTTTATGATGAGATTTCCATCAGTTCTTGTACAGCTTATGGTTTGGAATTGAGTTCAAAAATTACGTACTGAAATTTATCAAACTGCAATTAATTTCCGTTGAAATAATAATTATAACAAATGTCTGTAGATAATATTTTAATGAGCAGGACGGTTTGTTCCATAAATAAACGAGGTCATAACCATTAAAATGCTAGGAATCGAACCTTGAGTTATTTGTTCCGTTTCCAATGGCTCGAAAGTGAGGGATAGCCTCGCTGAGTACTAAATTTGCTATAAATCACCCCGTTGCGTTGGACGCGTTTATAACATGCACTATTTCGCGATGAGTGAGACAGTTCGTTTTTTACAATAGGCTTATACAGATAGCACTCAGAACAAGTTAATTAAAAATATACATTATATTAAAGTTAAAATGTTCGTATTTTATTACAAGCTTTATATTAACTTGCACTATGTATGTGCCTTTGTATTTTTTTCGGGTAGAATATTGCAACTCGATTTTTAAGAGATATCCTCAACCGATTTAAATAAAATTTTGCACACACATTCAGTTTGGATAACAATGTATTAAAATGGCACCATGAAGCTGGTCTGATGGAGAAGGAAGGCGGCCATAGCAACTCCTAAATTAAATATGATAAAGCTATCGAGTTCGGACTCATTGTTTTTTTTAACAAATTCTCTGGTACTACATGATATTATAGGTTTGAATATAGAGTCAGAAGGTCGCTTTGGAACTCTTAAACTAAACAAGGCACGAACCAAACTTAATGGCGGCTCGGAACTTCGTACGAGTGCGGGTTCAG
Organism: Eilema caniola; assembly: GCA_949126895.1. Classification (NCBI taxonomy): domain Eukaryota; kingdom Metazoa; phylum Arthropoda; class Insecta; order Lepidoptera; family Erebidae; genus Eilema; species Eilema caniola. The sequence goes on from OX421462.1 coordinate 747,749, forward strand.
GCGAATCGGCGTTTGACTCCCACTCTTTCCTCAAACGCCATTGGCTGGAACCCGCACTTGTACGAACTGCCGAGCCGCTATTGAGTTTGGTTCGAGGCATAAGTCCATCGAGTTCGGGCTTATTTGTTTTTTCTTAATAAATTCTCTGATATTTCATGGTATTCGAAGCGCTCGTGGCCAGGTTCGCTCACTGATTGGTAAACGATCAGAAGGTTGAGTTACCTAGGCGAAGGTTGCCATTGGGATGTCTGAACATTTAGTGGTGCTATATCTGGAAGCTTTCGTGCTTCGGAGGTCACGTTAACAGTCGGTCCCGGCAGTGGTCGACAGTCAAGACGGCCCGAACAATATGTGCGACCTGGACAACTCTATGTTGGCCACTAACCACACGAATAGAAAGATTACCTTGTATTCAGTGTTTGAAGATGGAGTCAAAAGGCTGGAGTAAGGTACAAAGCTTGCTTTCAAAAATGTTTTTATTAATAGGTAGTTATTTACTCTAATTTCATGTATAGTTCGCGATTTCACGCTAAAATAATTCTTTATCAGTTAAAATTAAGGTCTAGCGGCAACGTGAGGTGTTAGTGGTCATATCACAACCGTCCCTAATCCGGGCGCCCCCTTACACCGCAGGCCTCAGTGCCTGCCGTTACGTCTTGAGAAGCGCCTTGCCTGAGGCGTAAGTTTGCCAACCTCACTTCCTCGTTCTTTTCGCGTTGTGTCTTGCGTCATGTGGGAATCAGTCAGTGCAGGCAAATATGAGCCGGATTTAGAGTGCCACTTCTTGTTAATGTCCGGGTGCACTGATGCTTCATTGCATACCTTAATAGTACTACAACCTAAATACTCCGTATATGCATTAAGTTAGCGTAAATTAAATTATAATTTTAATTGTATAATAAACTCAGCTCTGTAAATTATTACGTAGATAAAATTTGAGCGTGTCCTGAATAAACAGATTCGTCTTATATGCACAAAGGGCGTCTTAATTACGACATTACGTATATACGAGCTCACGATGTGTTTGTGCTAGTTATGGCGCTCAGGAGAATACACACATGTTCGGTATACCTCAGGGCATATATCTGGGACTTAACATGTGCTCATAATGTGATCAATACGCGCAGCACCTATACGATTCTTGGGTGTTTTTGAGGATAGTGCGGGGTGCTACGGCTATGGGCGAGCTCAAATTCACCAAGCATAGATTTTATATATATTATATCATTAGGTTCAAGATATACCGCGGTATAACACAGTGCGAGACGCCACGGAATAACGATCGTCTCAGGGATTACATAGTTGCAATTAAAGATTATCCATTACAGTTAATTGTACATAAACCAAATTAATGGCTTTATATAAATCTAAGTACCAAACATATTACATTTTGATCCATATATTTTACCAATTCAGCGGAAGCAAGTCAGGATTTGTACAACTGTAAACTCTAATCGGTATAAGGAGGATTATGAATGTGGCCTAACTTGGAGTTGGCGACTCACAGGCGACTACTTAGTAGACATAATAAATCTTAATGCTGATAAAGAAAAAAGAAAACTCTTTCCTGTCTTGTAACCATTAGTGTTAAGATATTGAGGTCAAAGTTAATTTGCAAGCGATTTTGCGCTTTTGGCTTTTCTGTCCTTAGATTATTAGAATTACTTACAATTACTTACCATTACTTATTTACGGATTAGAATAACTAAGAAACTTACAATATTATAATTATTTTTGTTAGGTGCTCTTGTACATTGTGCACCTCTTAAATAAATGCTTTTTCTTTCTTCTTCTTCTTGCTTCTAATAATATAGTGGCCTGTAGCTATAGCATCGACACTCACAAAAGCTCTTCCAAGGATGTTTAAGTAGAAATACCCCACTTAATTGCCTCCTTACTTAATCATCTTGCAGAAGATCGCCGCCTAAAGAATAGAAATGGAATAAGTTTTATTTCAGATTTCTTCAATCCATAAAAAGTGTTAATAACATAATATGATCTTAATCTAGTGTTAGTATCTTAGCAATAGTCAAATTCAATGTAATTATGGCTTCCGTGCTGCTCCCTGTGCTAGAGGTAGAGAAGGCGATGTACAGGGGCCTGTAGCTGTAGCCAAAACGACTGGCAGTAAGCTTTGAAGCACGTCTATTTAACTTGTATACTATACCGTACAAATATGCGAGTCAACTTGTTACAGTGAACACACAATGTTCTACGCTTCCTCTCCATGTCTGCAGAGTCTGACAAGTTGCTAGTGACCCAGATACTTTATTTGATTAACTTCCTTCAGTTTGGTGCCTCCGAGAGTAACAGAAGGTACGCTCCGTTGACACCCCAGTGCACCTGTTTGGACCACTATGAGTTCACTTTTAAGAGAGTTGTATCTGAGCTCTTGGGCACCCGCATATTCTTCGCAGACAGTAGTTGTCTGCGTAATGCTCCAATCGATGGGCTAAAGATGGGTAACTTAAAACTTAACACAGTTATTTCAATATTTAAAGTAAAATTAATTTAATGTAAAGTTACAAATGTGTTAATAAACACAATTCGAATGCTAAGAAACGTCACTACATCCGAACATCAATTTACATAACGCAGTAAGTGCGAGCGACTTGGATCGCATCACCTAAAACTTAGACGGAGCGAAGCACGTGGGAGTTGCATCGTTCGGAATTGCAGCATTAACATAATGGATGTGTCGGATCTGTGCGCACTAACACTGTGACGTCACTGGGTGAAATATCGCATCTTGAGCTATTACAAGCATCGTCTATTGTGAATTCAATTAAAACTGCATCTACTGTCCGAATGTGCTACTTTTTCAATCAGAACTAATCGTTTAGTCAGTACTTTAGGGAAATAAGGCTCTAGAGAGTATGGTTAAAATTAAGCGGTCACAGGAATTATTATATTCATAGTGTAACCTTTTCAGTCACGAATATTGAGATATTGCGAAAATGCCTCATGCACGCTAAACAGTGTCCTTTTTTTTTACCGACGAATTTTTTTCATGTATGACCACGCATAACTTTTTACAGAGTAATCCGATTTAGATATTTCTTGTTTATTGGAAAGAGTATACCCCGAAGTTGGTTTCATATTAATTTGAAAATAACAATCCAACCCTAAGGGAAGGAAAACAGGGGTGTTTGATTATTCACTCAGATTGCAAGGTATTACCTCGCATAACTTTTACAGCGTAGTCTGATTTTCATAATTATTTAAAAAAAGAGTATTTAGTACCCCAAAGATGGTCCTATATTTCGGCGGTTTAATTTTTTGTTAGAAAGTTTTATTAGATAAGCGTTTCTGTTACTGTCTCACACCCCGCGGCTGAGCGATTTACGCGAGGTTAATTTAAAAGAGAGCACAGTGAAGGCGGTAAAACATAAACAAGGCTTCAAACAACGTAACGTTGTACACTGTGCGCCGTAAGCCTCTTTGCAGCGGAAAGTTTTTCAATTAAAATGGTTTTATAGCGACCAGCGACCGCACACGTTATGGAAAAATCACGTTTTAGACAATTTCGCTATTACTTTTTTACGTTAGAAAATTCATTACATTGAGGCCACTGAGACTGATTTTATTATTTACATATATTTTATTGTGCAATAGTATCTAAAGTCCTATAATATCAAAGTTCCGCTGCAGTCACAACTGGGGTAAAACCACTAACCCTCCGTCGCTTGGTGGCCTGCGCTACCGGGCCCACCTAATTTTAGTCACTTACTTAAACGTGATTGCCTGTTGCGGCGCGGTGAGCCCCGACGTATCTGTCTTTCAAATATGATGAGGGTACCGATGGCTAATGGACTACGCTATTCGCCGTGTAAAATGGGCCAATAATCTTACTAATATTATAAATTTTAAAGATTGTGAACATGTTTGGATATTTGTTGCGGAAACGGGTTCACACCGCCACGCGGGCGGAGCTGCGAGCAACAGCTAGATCAAAATAAAGTATACACAAGTAGATATTGAGCAATGTTCGTAAAGCTCCGCCACCGTTCGGCTTCCATCGCTCACCGTCTCGAGCGCATTCCATTTTGAATTGAGAATGTTCATGAATCGCCGTTTTTGTTGTCGCTCGGTTAAACAGGCACGTTGGCAGGCAAAGGGTTGATTGAAAAATTTTCACGCGTCCTGCGAAACGCGCTATATTTCCTACATTCTTTCACCGTCTCCTTGTTCGAGATTCTAACGAAATTTCGTGTAAGTTTATCTCCTCTGTAAGCTAAAGCTGTACCTTATTATTTGAGTGACCTACCTAATGGACTGTATTGTCCAGTTTATGCATACTGTTACTTTTTCTATCAGAGTACATTTTTTTTACGACTTGAATTCTATTGACCTTCTTAACGCGCTTAATTTTTATTCTGAAATGGAATCATGTGCGCTTATTTCAAAATAATTTCAATATACGTATTGTTGTAATGTCAGAATTATGGAATAGTGGTAAAGTTTGTGGGTTTGTGACGTTGCAGGAGATAATCTCTGGATCTACTGAACCGATCATGAAAATTCTTTACCAATAGAAAGCTACATTATTTGTGAGTGTCATACCGGAGCCGCCGCAGCCGGCAACAGCCAGGTAACTATGTACTCAGAAATTACTTTAATTTTTATCTGGTTAATAAAGTTCGTGGTCGGATAGAAGAAGATGGGGGATTTTCAATAAGGGCGATCCTATAACTGCAAAGTATTGTCTGCCCGAGAATTGCATGGCCATGGGTATGGAATAATATACATTATAACAAGGCGATGAATATGCCAAGGGCTGAATCCCGTAAGGGTGTCTTAACCTACCATAATTTATGAGTTTACCAAGGTTTAGGTTGCAGGATCCCGATCGGCCAACCGCGATAATTTAGACGACATGTATCAATTATGTTTATTAAGATGATGTTGTATGCGTAACAGTAAATAGGTGGAGGCAGTTTAGAGTTTCAAACCCGCTACCAACTGAACTTTGTCTTTTGTCGTAAGGGTCCTATTATGAATTCAGAGTTTTAAAGTCTTTGAATATGGCTTGCGCATAAGATTAGTTTAAATTGTGCTGACTAGCTTGTTTCAGCTCTACGGTAATCTTATCTACTTCCTGGCCCCCGATTCTGCTAATTTTATGACATAACAACACCACTGTCATACCGCTGACGTTGCATAAAATGTCATTAAATTTTAGACTTTATGTCTGAGTGTTAAAGTCCAAAATCGAAAGAGAAAGAGTTTATAACATTTTTTATTCACTCTACAAGATTGTCATTTAATTTTAGACTTCAACAGTACTAACGTAAAGTCCAAAGTTAAATGGCATTGGTTACAGTGTCTGTGGTAACGCAGTGGTTTTGCCGTGAAAAAAATAATAGCAGAATCAGGGCCCTGGACTTGAGAAAAAAAGTGCATGAATAAAAACAGCAAGTATTGTCTGTCCGGTCGGTACTATTTATCTAATCTGTGTTGTATCTAAGTAAATCGTATTGCTCCAGACATCATTGGCTATTAACCAGGCAGCGCCATGCTAACAACAGGAGGTAATTAACATTAGTTAGAGCATTAAAGCGAGCACCTTAATTAAACACAATGTTTCGTTTAGGAATGTTTGCTGAATTGCTCGCGGCGAGTTCGAAACGACTTGATTATTTTTTGGGCCCGGGAGTAAACTTTGTTCAGGCTTTAGAATTTCATACATTCACTTCACTGAAGTAAACAAGTTTTTTTTATCGATTAAGATAGGAAACATTTACGATCAGGCGATTCGTCGGCTCGTTTGCCTCCTATGTCATGAAAAAAAAGATGATAAGGCAGCCTTCAAATTGGACGCGTGAAGAAGCGCTGCGGTGGCCCGTTGTAGCGCCACTACTAATTTTCATACAATTTTAGAAGCACCACTCAGTGCCACATGCGTATCTCTTATCATACGAAGGTAGCCTTAACACCATAAAAATATTTCATAACAACGTTTCAAATTAATTCATTTAAAATTAAAAACGTAGTCTCGAGGTGGCGCAAGAATTTCAATATAATAGTGCAGACGGAGCTATTTGAATAAAATCCCTTTCTTACCGTAACGACGCGACGCGCGACGGTGTCTCGGCTGCCGCGCGGACCTACTCGCTCTGCGGAACACTGCAGAATTACGTTTATTACGTAATTCCGCATAATTTATTACTGTTTAGTACAAACTACTGTATGTTTGTGTGTGAGCGTTTACTTTGTGAATTGTGTGCAGTACTTAAAAGCTTTCCAGTGTATTTTAGCATTCGACGAAAAATAATCATTTATTATGACTACGAATTCTAAGCAGGTATAAGAAGTACTTTAATGTTATACAAAACATGTAACGACAATATCCTCTTTTTTTTTAATGCGACAAATCCTCCCCTATATACTAATATTCAGCATTAGTACAGAAAGCTACTCCGTAGGGGAACATTTCGCCAAGATTTATACCACCTCACCATGGGCTCAGTTGACCAGACTGTGAGTACAGACAACACAGAATAGAATGCTATACTACTGGTACGGATCTCTCATCATGTGTACATTTTTTTTGACGCGCGCAATATATCCACCGATAGACCCCCCCCCCCTCCCCCTCGGAACCCGGAGAGGGAGACTATGACGGTCGTCGGTCGCTATGCCAAACATAAGGTGAGGTTGGCACACATATCCCTCGCACATCTTGTGCACTGTGACCCCTGTACCGCGTGAGCTAAGTAAACGAAAGTGAGACATGTGTGTACAGCAAGTCCCCAGTTCATAATTTCTGACAACAACATAATTGTGCATTAAAATTTTGTAAATGGAAATGATTTACCGTTAACTACGTGCAAGCACACGACGTATTGAAGTGCTGAGGATTATAAGAAAAGCCATAATTATCGCGTGCGTTGTGAACGATGCACCTTCATGACATTCAATTTCACAAGTGTCACTCGTAATGTTATTGGATCTCTTTTACATATTCACGAATTGTAAAATCAAAATCAATTCTGATCTATTCCGACTGTCCCGTGCGGCGGCGGCGGCGCTGCGCGTGTGATCTGATTGTGAGGAGAAGTTAAACGATCGCCCTCGTTTTTTGGTGGCTTGCGCTCACTTACAATACAGTGGCGCTTCTTTCAGCCGAGCCTTATTTGAAAATCAATATTAAGGGATTGCCGGTAATTATGGCCTGAAGCGAACAATGGGGTTTTGTGATGTAGGTTTACGTGGCTTTAGTTAAGTAGATTTCAGCGTTACATCTATAAGAACTACAACTCATATCTTAAAACATTTTTCACTAAGTAATTGCTTGAAGTTATTATGTCAATAACCGAGAAGCGAAAAGAAATCAAGCTCATATGCAAGGCGTCTATTTCAGCTAATTCAACGGTGTAACATTCCTGCAGCGTAGCGCGCTCACGACTCACGAGCAACGCCACGTCTCTGTGCCCACACTTCCAGCTCGCACTGGTCACCTCAATCTGTGATGTCCTTTCACCCAGCCCAACGCAACACCGCATAGGAACAATGCTTTGTTTATTAAAATGTGAGAGCGTGGATGGTGGCAGAAGGTGAGTGTTTGCGAATAGCAGATTGTCGGCAGCGGTGATGTTTGCTGTCAAATCACATCATTCGAAACATGTATTGTAGCTTTTTGAAGCATTTTTCGTGCGAAATATTCAAATCGATTTAAACTGATTGATCCCCGCCTAGACCAATTAAATTTTTTCAAATTAAATCGAAATGTATTGTATTAATTCGGTTATGATTATTACAATGAGGATGTAAATTTAGTACGCAACTTGCAAACAGCGTAATTTTGTTCACATGCATTTCTCGCTTCATTTCCCAGTTTTACTTATGCAAATAAGTTTCGACAGCCGACGAAACCTGCTGAAATGAAAGCGTTTGTTTTGTTCACTGCCAGTGGCATGGAGTCGTGTTTACTTGCTTTGACAATAAAAGCAAATTTCTTTAGTATATAGCTTAAATATTTATATCCAGTTGTAGACCGAAAATTTTGTAATGACAATTGAGAATAAAAACAAAGCTTTCTAGACTCTCACAAAGCACCCTTACCTATTCACAAAAACATGTACAGATAAAAAGTATCTTAGTAGAGACCCTACCAAGCTGTGGCTGTCGCACATGTCCACAATAACGGAAAAAATATTTCTGTATGTGTATACGGGTGTTCAACAGAATTCCTAGAGATTCGGGAACTGCTACTAAATCGCTTCTCACCTCGATTAAAAAAGTGGCTTATTGAGAAGGGATTCTACAAAATACAAGAATTCATGACGCACACTACTTACAGATACAAAAATCTATGTAAATAAGTTTAATAGGAATAAAGAATTATTGGTGTTACTAAGTGTAGGTTAAATTATAGGGTTGAATATTGATACTATTTTGTTATGTTATTTTTGATTGTATAATGTTTTTTTTTTTTAAATTCCTAAATAGTTTAGGTAAATCTAGTCTTAATTTAATTCTTTTGAATATTTGCACACCGAATACGGTGCAACATGCTGTACCTACTTTTGAAACACTGCCTTACATCTATTTAATTGCAAAACCATGTTTCTCGCAAATAAAGATTTATTTATTTATTTAGTGGAATATTTTATAATTTAGTAACTCATGTCCCCCCCACATGAGTTACTAAATTATCTCTGAGTATGATAATATTCTATGATTATCACACTTTAATAAATTTAATGAAAAAAGCTGATACGTTGATTCAGTTGACCTTATATTTTGTGGCCGCTTCTTCAAACAAGCTGAATATTTATCGTTACACATAATAATTCAAAGCATATTCCATCAAACAAGTACAGTAACTCCACTCATGTCTCTGTGTGTCGAGGGAAAACTTTTTGTAGATGCGCGCGCCTGCTCTAATGACGCCGGGTCACCGCTCACCGCTTCGAATATCGTATAATAGTCCATTGTATGGACCTCCAATGATAGATGTACCCAAATCTGCACATTTATTTAAAAGAAGATTATATTTGTTGCTGCCATTTTTCATTCAACCTTGGGGTATTAAGATTTATCGCACAGATTTAAAAGAAGCCTTCTAAATGATCTGAATAATTTGTATGCTTTTAGCAGACTTGCACCGCTTTGTTAGTAAACTTTTACTAAGATATAATAACCCGTTGAATCAACCAGTGGACAAGTGGGTCCCGATTAACAATTAAGCATTAGTAACACGTCATTATTAGTAAGTGGTAGTTTGAAACAGCACAGTGAAACACACGCCTGTTAAAACATTTCTTGTCTTATTGAACTGTTTTCACTTAGAAATCCTATGGAGCAAGGTCTATCACTTTGAAAGAATATCCTCTGCACCAAAACGCTATCATCACGGTTTTAAAGTGTCAAAGAATTAATTTCGTTTATTTAGTTTTAGCAGATAATGTCAAGAAATAATATAAATATTTCTTATTAAAATAAATAAATAATTTGAAAGTGATTCTTTCGCTGGTTCGGTAAGTTGATTCCACAGCCAAGTAGAAGAAGAAGCAAGAAATTCAGTGAATAAGATTATCCTTGTTTTTATTTTTCAATGTGGTTTTCAGTGTGAAATATAACCGCTCTGTGTAGCCACACTGTTATTTTAGGTACATGATTCTTTATATAATAAATCATAATACAAACTGAGAAATACACAAGAAACTATGGTAGAGTTGAAACTCTTCAAATCTCGTCTTTATACCAAAGTGCCGTATTAGGTGCCCAGGCGCTTTTTAGCCCATACTTTTCAAAACAGCTGCGTCAGAACGAAAACAAGGAACCGGCTCCACCCTCAGCGCTAGTACTTAGTCTCAAAAGGTCTTTCGTTTGACAATAAAGTAAAGAATGGCAGAACATTCTTCTCTTTTGAATAATTTTGTTTTCAAGAGGTATCAATAACAGCGTAACGTGTAATGTCGTAATGGAAAGCATCGCATGAGCTCCGAGAATAGGGCTGCACGTTTTTGTAATTTGTCTCGTGGAGTACGACGATTAGATTGCGAAACGCTAATGTGGATCAATTTACAAGCTGCAGAAAAACGATTTGTCGCCGCTAAGGGCAGCTTGTTACACGACGCGGCAATGTTGCGAACATTATACCTCTAATTGATGTTATGCTGATGAGGCACCATATTATATGAGTACAATTGTGTTGAAGGAGGAAGCTAAGCAAGGTCATTTATTTGTATTAGAGGAATAAAATTACCCCGCAAATAGCCCATGGAATGCCAGTAACATAATAAGGAAGGCCAATTGTAGATGTATGTCCCCATAGCACGTCTCCGTGGTCTTATTTATTAGTTATTGGTTGATTTTGTCCGAGTTGCTCTTATCCCATACTAATCAATTTTTGCAACGGTTTTATGTTGATGATGTATTCATTTTATCAAATGTTTGTCTTTGCAGCTATAACAATAAGGTTCTTTATTGACAAAAGTAATTTATCCTCTCGTTGGTTTATCATGTAGCTATGAGTAACACATACCTACATAACTTCAAGGAAAATACGACAAGAATACAAGGCGCGTGTGTCAAATTTTGCCGTACATTACTGAGTATGGTGGAAGTCATCGCAGTATCTTCGCTGTACCTTTCTGTATCGTGTTCTTGTATCTTGAACAAGTAATCACTCAAGATAATATGCCACTTGCCTGCAGCAGTAAGAAGAAATGATTTTAGGGTAATTGATTACTCTTATATTGAGCTCTCAAGTCAAATAATTTTATTCAAAAAGTCGGTTCGCAAAGATTAATCGCAAAAACTAATTCCGTAACGATAAAATGTGGCCCCGACGCTCAATCATTTTATAATCTATTTGATTAGAGTCCTCGGGCGATCAGAATTCACGCAGAGTCCCGTCAACTTGGAAATCGAATAGCAAAGATCAGACACTATCGCCCGGAAATTCTTTTTTTTCGCGCTCCAACTTGTCTTTTATTTGTTTTATCGAACGATGGGGGAAAGAAAATTTTCCATCTGTTCAAATGGATTTTTCCTTTCTGAATTATTTTTCGGATTTTGTTATTTCAAGGCTGTTGCTTCGGGTTACAGAAACTTTTCGGAGCGTTGAACAATTTTGTTGAGTACGTTGTCGGGGATTTCAATGAGGCAGTGTATTAGTGATAGGATAAGTACTATTAGAATAGTTTTAAATAAGAACTAATTCGACAACCGTGAATAAGAGATGTGTACTAGTTAGTAACATGGAGTCAGTGCCAGTTAATGATGCTATTATCATAGAATCTTTGTTTTATACCACGCTGCACTGGAAATAAAGTATATTTAACCGAACACATGTTATAAAGTACTTTTCGATAAAAATGTAACCGCATCATCGACGACGGTTACCAGTGGTGCCGTGCATATACGAGTAATCCTCGCTGGAGCCATTAGTCTGGACAAACAATATGTATTTATTGGAGCCGCACTTGACCACCATGGCTCGGGTTAACATGATTACATCAGTATATTATAAAGAACAGTTTGCACTACCGATCAGTGTGGAGCTCCCACTCCGTCTGTACTAGCGCCCTACTTATACTTCCAAAAATTGTCCACTTTAGGTATTGTAAGTGTTGGAAAAGCAAGATCTCAGTTGATCTGAGCAATTTGATTTGAATTCAATTGCTGAAAGTGTTTTTGTTTTAAAGTATCAGGCTTAACACAGTGCAGGGAATAACTGGCGCAAGAATAGAATTTTATCACTCCTTCTGATAGTTCTTACTTAACTCTTTCGATGATTCCTCTTGATGATGATATAGTCACTTAGTTGGTCTACAGAACTATGATGATATCTACATATAGTGGTATGTTTAAAGAGCCCAGGCAGTTATTTGAACGGCTGATCAAGCTAGTTGGCTGCGACAAGTCAATGGTATTTATAACGAGGAATAGAAAGGAAAGAAAGAACGAAAAGTGCGTTTATTTAAGCTTACTGCAGCACACAAAACAGATCAACTTATAATATACACATTGATAACAAATACATTTTAAACAATGTTACTTATAATTATGATACATCGTTACATATATACTTTAACTTCCAATAAGTAACTTAGTAAGTACAGTTATTATAAAACCACCTTTATACTTATTATTAACTTAATTTTGTAATTGGTAACATTGACCATCATTCCTCTTTGGCCATTACGTAATCTATGATACTGATCTATGACATCATACCCATTACCTATCTATGACTCAATGATGTGATGTGCACTTTATAACAACAACAAAACAAATCTATTGCAGTGGCCTACGTACTGCGTGTTGAAAAATGGTTATTTATTTCTTAAGTGTTGAGATTCAATGTTCAATATTTTATGCGCTGCAGCTGCCAAGACTGGTCGCTTTTCAGCTTGGTGCTGTGATGTAGTGTTCGGTGAGGACCAAATCTACACCAAGCACTGATTTTCGTCCACGGCCAAGTACAACATGTCCTGTCTCGATACTAGTCGTCTTTTCCTTGTAAATAACCATTTATTTGATCACAGCACGAACCATTCAGTTCTGCATTTGTAATCGGTACAATAATCCGTCCGGCCTCAGTGGGGTTCGGCTGCTACGCAGAGGGCGAGAGTTCGATTCCCGCTCTGTGTCTTGTTGTTTCTATGTATGATATGTATGTATTTACTAAAAAAAGTATTTATGTATGTTTATCCGTATTCTAGAAACCATAACACAAGCTAATTAAACTATGCTTACTTGGGGTCTAGATAGCGTTGTATAAAATGTCTTACAATATTTATTTGTTTTTATTTATTTACAATGAGAACTTACGCAGCTAGCTACGCGGTTGAATGAGAAAGTTGAAGGAAACAGTACCAAGGTACCTACTCCTAATTTCTTAAGCAAACTCCTCCAGTGAGAACAGAATATCACAGTTAAATCATCTAGCTTCAGTACTTCTGCAAACTGCTGATTTTGGCAAACATCTCACAAAACTCCACAGAACTAATTAGGCATTCACAATTCGTGCGGAACTTGATCAATAAACATTTGTACAAGTTTATAAGTCCGTTACTGCAGCGCACATCCGCTCGTTGAGTTCAAGAATCGCTTCGCTCGGACTCCTAAACTCCGTTCAAGTTGTGAGTTTCTTAAAACCTAGCTTATTTGGGTAGCGACCGCATAAAACAACATTTCCCGCGGGCATCCCTCGGCTCACGATGCCGCGTTCGAACAAGGCAACTGTAATTGTATACACTTCTAGTTACTGTTGAATAATCTAGTGCTTATGTAAACAGCTACTGGCAACTCATGATGTCATAGATGTAATTGTTTTTGAATAAATTAGTCCATTGTCCAACCATTGCTTGTTTCACTACAGGCTGATAATAACATTTGAAAACTGCCGAAAAGTCTACTACTTTTAGGGGAGCTTTTCTCCATCACAGAGTGACGTGTTGGTTGCAGTTATCGTTATAGCAATGGGTACCGTTGCTACACTGCTTATAATATTAGGGGTTAAAGTATGAAATTGCCGATTTGTACTGACAAATTGAAATTGGTTTTTTTTTTAATTTAACGTATTTATTTAATCAAAATAATTACCATTATTATCTATACATTGCTGCCATCTAGTAGGAAGGTCATTTATGCCTTTGCGATAGAACTCTGGTGATCTAGATTCGACAAACTGTGTGAAAGCATTTTGTACTGCCTCCTGAGAAGAAAACTTTTTATCACATAGAAAATTGTCCAAATCACGAAAAAAATGGTAGTCTGTTGGAGCAAGGTCTGGCGAATACGGAGGGTGACGGATAGTTTCTAATTGCAGTTCCTGTAGAGTTAAAACGGTTTCTCGTGCTGTATGAGGTCTCGCGTTATCATGGAGCAATAATGGTGAAGATCGATTCATGAGTCGGGGCTGTTTCACTGCTAGTTTTGCTATCATTGTTCGGAGTTCGGCACAGTAGACATCTGCCGTTATTGCTTGACCAGATCGTAGAAAGCTATAGTGAATAACACCATGCTGAGACCACCAAACAGTTACCTTTACCTTTTTATTGGTAAGCTTTGCTTTAGGACACTGTTGTGGCGTTTCACCTGGGGTCAGCCATTGCATTTTTCGCTTACGGTTATCGTAAAGAATCCACTTTTCATCACATGTCACAATTCGATCCAATATTCCTTCATTTCTGTATCGATTCAACAAGGCAACACAAGTTTCAACACGCATTTCTTTCTGCAGATCAGTCAAATCATGAGGTACCCATTTTTCACATTTTTTTATTTTATTGATTTGACGCAAATGAGTCAATATTGTTGGTAAGGTAACGTTAAACCATGCAGCTAATTCCTGGGTAGTTTGGCTCGGATCGGCTTCCACCATGTCTTTCAATTCATTGTTATTCACCTGTGTGGACGGCCTTCCTCGTGGTTCGTTCTTCAAATCAAAGTTTCCATCACGAAAGCGTTTAAACCAAAATCGCACGGTGCGTTCATTAGCAGTCCCCTCTCCAAACGCAACATTGATATTGCGAGCTGTTTCTGTCGCGTTAGTTCCGCGTCGGAACTCGTATTCAAAAATCACTCGAATTTTCGAAGTATCCATCTTTCTTGTCTAAGCTGAATAAAAAAAACAACTGAAAGTCGATAATCGAATGTTGCACATTTTTAAATGAAGAACTACATAGGTACCATGTGGAAAAAGTTTCACTCAAAAATCTCAAACCATGACGGTTCTATGTCAATTCGAAGTACCTATTACAATGAAACGGCAATTTCATACTTTAACCCCTATTAAATCCAAAGGTGATGGAACATTTCGTGCAGTACTCGTAGTGAAAATAGTGGTTAACTTTAATGCGACATAACGTAGCAAAGAATGCATAAATCCGCTTCTTTTGCTGCCTGGAAATCCCTACGGATACCATCTCCGCCGCAGCCGGAGGGGGAGGTTATTTCAGACTCGAACCGACTAGTCCGTACGCCGTTCGCAGTGCAAGGCCGAAGGTGAGATAGCTATAGTGCATATCCTTCGCACCCCGACGGACCCAAGATTAGAGCATATTTTTTTTTTATATTGTTTTACTTTACTTTGCGTTATTTTGTCGAAACTGTCAGGGAAATCACCCGTAGGTATATAAACTATATTATACTGTTTGGAGTATTTATATACTTACTTTGTGTCTATGTTTAGTTCTCAGTGTTTTTTAGCCAAATACTACATAGTTTGAAAGTTTCCCTTACTCTTATACTTACCTCATACGGGCAAGTGAACTGGAACGATGGAAGTGTCATCCATCCCCTGTGCATACAATTTCGTATTCCTGTCTACACTTAGCCAGGTCTGAGGTTATTTATATTTCTTACTCGTCGCATATTTCCAATCGGTTTCCAATACAAGTATTAATATATGGATAGGTATAATGTCGTGACTGTGAGCTAGAAACCTATATACTCGTACTCTATCCTTATATCGGTGAATATGGGTTTTGTGACGAAGAAAGAAGTGGAATAGGTTTACCAGTAACCCACATTATAATGCATTTTTATATCTATAGATAGCCACCACGAGCGAGAATTTTCAGATAAAAGTTCGGCCTCTCTTCAAAATGCAGTTTACACTATCACGGTAAATTAGTTTGATAAAAAATATATCAGGGCTCCTCGACTATAGGTATTAGATACAATTACGAGTACTTCTAGTATTATACATTATTTTTAAAGACCAACAAAAGCTGCACTAGGTACGTATATTGTATGTATTGTAATTTAATCATTATTATTCGCTGCAGCTTTGCAAACTAAACACATTTTCTTTCTAAGTACTCTAATAACTGTGCTTCCCTACGATTGTCTGTAAGGTCCATAGATGACACTCTGTTTCTCTTTCTCGCTCGATCTACGCCGGCTCCTAGACATCCCCCGCCTCCCTTCAGCAAGATGTAGCGGAGATGTAATAAGATTACACTGCTGCCCGCGCTGACTGACTGAACCTCGGAGACACATTTCAGCAGGTGTATTAAATTGCAATTTGAAAATCCTCCGAAGCGTATTTCAGGTTTCTTTGTGCGGTAAGATTCGCAACGAGATTATCCGGCAGCTGCAGTCGCCGAGCGCGCTCCGGTGATTTATTATTTCCCGTGACTTGAGTTGATGGATCGTTACTCGGATGTTGGTGGTTTATTGCTATATTTCTATTATCATATGCCATAATACAGTAACATAACGAGGAGACAGCGTAAGCCCAGAAGGACTGAAGAGGTGACTCCATTTTACTGAAAACCATAATGTGTGCAGGTAACAGTGTGTATCTAGTGATGACTGTCTCTGGTGTTGTAAATTGTCATGAATAAATAATAGGTATCGTTAACAGTTGAACTTCTGCCGTGCCTTTATCTTCTAAACCCTGGTAGTGGTTGTATAGAAAACTTTAAATTAAGCTAATTTGGAGGCTATTTATTAGATATTGCTATCAATCTATATGTCGCCGCCAACTATCTTAATTAACCGTATAATTAACTGCCTAGGCTCTTTACTGAACGGCGCCATTTAATTAACGGCCTGAATGATGTTCAGCCATTTAACCCTAGAAAGATAACCTACGTCAAATCGAAAAACTGTTATATCCCTCCATTTCGAAAAACTGTTATATTTCGCGCGTATTTCGCAACACTACGTTCCCCGCTCCCGCCACCTCAGTCGGACCTCAGAGCTTGCAGGTGACACTCGTATTGCTAAGGTAAGTGTTTTATTCTCGTAAATATGCATCGTCCGTGAGTCAAAGTGACGCATGGTTATCTTTATTGCAACTTTTTAGTAGCTCTTGCCCTAAGTGCCTTTGAGTCATATAACATATATTTTAATATTTTTTTATTACTTCTTATATTACTAAGTTTATAAAAAGTTGATTTTATACATTTTCTAATAGTACTTTTAAGACTGGGAACAGATCTCATCAATAGTAAGTTTTTTTGTTGTAAGAAAAAAGTGTTTTGTTTATTTCAAATGCTTAATAATAAAAAAATTCAAAATTACATAAATATTCGTTTTATTTATTGCATATGATAATTAATAATGCAGCCCTACTTGTTACAAAACATAATATACTATATATTACGCAAAATCGACCAACACATACACTCGAAATGACGCATGGTTATCTTTACAGTATTGTACAATATGGTTATCTATCTAGGGTTAATTAAACGTTGATGAAATGGTTATAAAAACTATCGTTAAACCGGTCAGGTTTAATAATCAATATCGTGCAACAACAAAGTACGAGTGTTCTCAATATGTGTAACAATAAATTCCACCAAGTGCCATTAATCGACAGTATGAAAGTTCTCTATACTTGTATCTTAATTTTTATAACAATAAAGAATATTCCAGTAAATGTATAAATAACAAATGACAACTGTGGTGAATGACAGAAGTATATAAATACTTTATTTTAAAATTAAACTACTCTAATAAAATTGGAAACCAGCCTGAAGGTAGATGTGATTTTTTACGTTCTCGGCCAAGCAATTGCATGTTGGTGCCAAGCAAGTAACTAACAATAAACCATAGGAACAAGGTATGAAAAAGGAAATCCGATCAGACTCTTGTGTTTTTGCAGCGCTTCAAAACTGTACATTAGATTAGAAGCATATTGAACAAGAAAATGGTTGATTTTATTTGTTGCTTATACCTTTTTAGGCCTGGTTCTGTCAATAACCAGACATTTCGATGTACTTCAGTGTTTCAAAGATACCAGAGCTAGATGTATCGAGCAATATGATTATGACAACAAATGTTTGGTAGGGGTAAGAGTGATAGTGATCTCAACCTGACCACACGGGTTAAGGAAAAATAAGGATTCTTGAGATGAAGAAAAGAAATTGGTAACTTTTCTAGAATAAATGCAGAAGGAAGATTGTTGCTACATGATTACTTATTTGTGTCAAGGCAGTTAGGTAGTCCTAAAGAATTCTCAAGAATACAATGAACATAGCATATTCTGTTCGAGTCGTACATTCCAAAAGGCCGGATATTTCCTGCCCAGTATGTTCTTTATCTGTCTAATTTATTGGAAGGATAACCATTAATGTGTACCATTTCGAGACGGTTACTGATATACTTTCGTTTGCTAGAAAAACCATGCGTTCATAGAAATCATTAGTTTTTCTTGAATCTCTAGACCGCCTAAAACGTGTCCTTAAATAGTGACATTATTTTTAGATTTCACTCAACTTGGCGGACCCTACATAAAAAATCTAGTAGCTAGTTAAAATCTATTGTAATAAAATTTATGAAGGAGTAAGTGTGCACAAATAACAAAATCAACATTGTTACTCAAACAAATAATAATTTGTTTTATCAAGCTAAGCCCGCAGGCTAGGCATATCTAGCAAGCCCTAGGATCTGTAGTGATTCCCAAGCCGCGGAAGGAATACGCCAGCTGAATTTAAAGCGGACTTGTCGATTTGCCCTTGGATAACATGGATATAATAAACATATTAATCCCTGCTCGCCTGGACGTGAAAGGATTTCAGATTTATTTCACTTGTGAATGATGTATTTTCAAAGAAATTCTTTTGAAATTGGAAAATATTCCATCCAATACTAACCATTAAGGTCCTGATATAATAAGTTACTTTTTCGATGTGTATATGTATATTTCTAGGAAAGGGTGAAGTAAGAGTTTCTTTTAATTTGATAAAGTGTTCCACAGTATGTAAATATTATGTTTCTTTTATATAATTTGTCACTGGGAGTGGCTTGTAAACGCTTCGATGCTCCACTTTCACGTGACTGGGAAATTGGCATTAAGTACATCTTGTCTTAGCACACAATTAGAGAATTCATGCTCAATAGGTCACACAGATGCTAGCTTTGTGGCAGTTTGATACGTTCGCACGTCAACCAATGGTCACTCACACACATGACCGTTGGTCATCCTCACAGGTTTTGACGTAAACTAGACTGATTTAAAAATATTATTAGCAACAAGTAAGTACCTAATAAATGCAGAGCTCATCCCAGTGCTCGTCTGCGGCGCCTCGCGAGTCGCGACTCCACTTTGTAGCGCTCGCACGATGCTCCCATAAATATTAAAACGTTCATTTCCCTTATTTACATGGAAGAGGTGAGCAAAAAATGTTACTTCTATTTCTGTTCCATATGTTTACTTTGGCACTAAGCTCTTCTGCTTAATCTATACCCACTGATAAATATTATAACACCGGGAACCGGTGTATCTGTAATTAGGTACATTCAAATTCAACCTATGGATGAACATGGGAGCTAATTTTGTCACTGCTAATTTGTCTCGGTAAATTGTATAATCTGAACAGTATCGTGGACTCGAACCCGCAATTTGAATAAATTTTTTAAGCATTTTCATGCCAAATATTCAATGCGATTTGAATTGAAAACAAAGTCGCCTCAAAGATGGATATGAAAGGAGAAATTTGGATTGGTAAGGGTGAGGTCTGCTAGAAGTGGTGAAAGAATTGCCCTGTAAGGCAAAAATCGCGGGTTCATACCTCGCCTAGACCGATTCACATTTAAATCGAATTGAACCCGCAAGTTCACCACCGCTGAGCTAGCTCAACATTTCCCCCGATTCAGGTCCATGCCTATGTTCAAATTTCGTATCGTATTCGTAATCTAGGAAAATAACAGGAAAATGAAGTCAGTTTGCTTATTAATAAATACAGTTAGTAGGCTCTATTTCAGCAAGGATTCAATATTGCAGCCTTAATGTCGCCAGTCATTATAAGAACAACGGATTTGTGTGAAAGAGAATCTTCATCAAGACACCGCAACGAAGCACTAAACTGATCAGAAAAGCGACGGGTTGCAGCATTCTGTTTCCCAGCCCTCTTTAGTACGACGTTCGTAAGCATTCTGTATTTTGAAGCAGCAATGGATGGGTGTGGTAAGAGGTTGTCGGTTTTCTAAAAATAGACTGAGAGTTTTATGGTGGAAGTGCGAAGTGTTTGCAAAGCAAGCCAAGCTGTCTACGGAATTAGGAATAAGTAGTCAGGGATGTTGAACGAGAACGCTTTGATGTCCTGGGAACTGTTGTTTATGAACTAGTTATGAAGTTACCGCCATAAGTAGCGCGGCTTGGAGCTGAGGCTTTGCAGCCGCTATAGGATTAGGATTAGTGTTGATACCGATACTACGGGACAAACTGCTCCAATATTAGAATGAGAAATATGGACTATATAAAATCGCTTTTCTTATGTTGGTCGCAAACTTACATTCATGATTGATATTTTTATAGAAATTTACACTTATAACCATGTAAGACATATATCTACATATAGTAAGATTTGTGCAAGAAGAACTAAGGTTGTTTTTAAACTATATAAGCAAACACATTGTTTGGTTATATGACTAAGATATACCTACTAGCGTCAAGAGTTATAAATTTATCTACAATTGCGTACGCGCATTATGAGATGATTGGGGTTATATTGATATTTTTGGGCGGGATCTTTTCATCATCAATTTGATATCTTAACGCTTTTTATAAAGTTACAAGATGAGCATGTAGCCAAGTGCGTCTCATCTTACATAAAAATATACTAACATAAATAACACACGACGTAAAAACTGTAAAAAAATTGAAATGAGAGTGGTGCTACATTAATAAAAGTTAATGTAAGTACTTTAATGTATTCTGTCTCTTCCCGGGGGTGTCGTACAGGCGACTAAGGGAGAGGGCTGCATTCCATCGGACAGAAAACACCCAGCCTGTAAAAAGTGCCCGGTTGATGGTTATGAGCTCGTCCCCTATTACGTGGGGCACTAACAAATATATTTGGCGAAACAGACCTGTGCATACCCCTTCGGGAATTAACAGGCGTGAGTACTTCTGTGTATACCTACGTTTAATGTGTGTTCAAGACTCTGGTGTTTATGATATTGTAGGGTACCTGACAAATTAGTGACTTTAGAGAAGAACATTGTCCTTTTATTAACTGTAAATGGGTTGTAGGCAGATCAAGAGCAACCAAAATACATGAATTGCAATTTTTTGTTTCACCAATACATCCTTTTTAACGTCAACCAAGCTGTTTTTGGAAGATTGGATTTTATTATGAAGTCCAACTCAACCATTGAGTCTTGAAAGATTATTTCGAATTTTTCCACGGATGTAAAAATGGGTATTTTTTGTAATTTTATAGGATCATATTATTTTCATAAAATACTGATTACCGAAAAAAAAGAAATAAAACGACATGTCTACAGAAGCAGACCTTGATTTTATAAAAAAAAATGTTTTAGGGCCATTATTCAGAACGAAAAAAGGAAAATACGTTTGTATGAAGAAGTGCTGTATATGTTCTACATACCTTACATCATTTATGTTGAACTTTCACAATCCTTTTTTGTTTTAAAATTTGAGTCCCCATTATAACGTACTTTACAATATCCTTAAGAAGTTTGCAAGCCCCCACTCTCGCGGAGAGCTTTATCTTCCTCCACACCATCATCCAACCCGTTAATTGAAACGCTGTTAAGTGTGCAACGAATTTGAATAAGCCTGAGGAATGCGCGAATACGTGTCATGATAGCACGCGCAGGGCGATGGCAAGCCATGAGGGCTTGTCGCTTATAGTGGAATGCAGTAGATGCTTGAAGGAGTATGAGAACTGGCTATAATGTAGGTGTGTGCTGACTGTGCGATATACATTTTGTTGAGTTTCATAGGTATTGATTTTTATTTCCATATTTAATAGCTCATTATCTAGAAAAGCATGACATTATTTGGATATAATTAACAATGTGTACAATAGAATTATTATAGTAAAAATATGAAAACAATACATAATAAACACAAACCTGCAGGTTCAGGTGTCAAAGAATTCCTCACCATCGATGTCCACTGGGAGGGTGGCCAGAAGGCTGGCGATATTGCCGCGTTGAATGGTAATACCGATCCTTTGCGCAAGGAATGAACCGGCCCTCTGGTCACGGGTGGCGTCTATTAACAATTTGGAAATAGCTTTAAATAATAGAAGGGCACTAGGACCCCAAACAGCTCAAATATGTAATTACTTAAACTACTATATTTGCGCCGTTTGAGGGTCTCTGCCGAAGCAGCAGTAGCGCAAGCATAATCTCCAGTCCCTGGAAGATGAGAAGGCGCAAGGGTGTCAGAACATGTTGCATCCCTCATCATCCATCTGGCCTCTTGCCATCACCGCGCACCACACCAGAAGGTTCTAAAACGGCTGGAACGCCGGCGGTGGCAAGATCCCGACGGATTATATAATTGATGTACGCGTGCCTTGAAAGCAGTCCCGCGCTCCTACTGCATGAGAGACCATGGTGTCCAAGGCTACCAACTTCTTCGCCACAGCGACATCGATGCGGAGAAATGCAATGAGCACCTAAACGAAGGCAAGCAGCGATACGGAAGGTGTTATCGTCCAACATGGTACCAATGTTGGGCTATGGTAGGGCCTGAAGAAAAACACCGGATTACTATTCCCCCACAGCCAAAAGGCAAGCACACTCCGCGATATTGGTAGACGTAGAAATGAGCTAATTATATTATTGTAGTAAGCTGAAGAGTTTGTTTGTTTGTTTGAAAGCTCTGATCTCAGGAACTACTAGTGTAAATTGTTTTTTTTTTGTGTGGAATATATAAAATCGATATCCTTCCTCGATAAATGGGACTTATCGAGGAAGGATATCGGTTATATAAAATCACGCTATTACACAAGAGAGCGGAGCAGTAGTAATGACAAAAACCGGCATATTTCCATATACCATTTGAAAGTTAAAAAGTTACGGGCACGCCTCTTGCGCGTAGGTATTCCAGTATAAAAAAAATAAATCAAAATGTAAACCAATAAATAGGAGAAACATACTTTTTCCTTTTATGGTTTTCCTCGGCGCTTGAACTCAACTGGTTTATATCCGCGGCTCAGTCAACCTCACCTCCGAGCAAAGAACCTGCTGTTTGTTGAGAGGCATTCCCATAAAAGCGGTATAAGTAAGAAGGAGACCGTGTAAGCGAAGTTTAAAAGGAAGTCAGGAACCACGTTAAGATGATGATCATAGAAATACAACTGCACTACGTAATGCGCCTTTATATAAACGTTAGTGGGAACAGCGCTCTGCACTGGCGCATCGACTTAGTTCTATTGGTCTGATTATACGCCTCGCCCGCACTCTTATTGAAGCTAATTGTCCAACTTGCAGCAATTGGCTCAACAGATAAGCACATGCAGTATCTAAGTGTGCACGTATCTGGTGCGAGGTGTGTGTGTCTTTAGTGTTCGGATGCTTGGATGTTACCTAAGCACTTGGTCGACTACCAAATACTAGTAGGCCGTTGTGCGACTGTAGCCAGTCCAGATAAATATGTAGCCAGTCCTAGACGGTAGGCTATAGAATGTTACTTGAAATATCTCACTCAGCTACGGCTACGCAAATTATTTACCAAAGATATATAAACAGGCAAAGAATCAAAGAATCAATTTCGTTTATTCAGTTTAGGCGCATAAAGAGCACATATGAACGTCAAAAATTTTACACTCATGTCAAGAAATTACTAATATTAAATAAAGTAAATAAATCATTTGAAAAGGATTCTTTCGCTGGTTCGGTAAATTGGTTCTACTGAGAAGATACCAGCAAGAAACTCAGGGAACAACATTATCGTTTCTTTTTTAAAACAATATGTTATTTTTTAAATAGATTTATATTGTGCGAGCAAGCAGAAAAGATTAGGATGCATTTTTATCATTGAGGTATTCGTTTACTTTATAATATCCTTTTTTCATTAAAGACTTTTTTACTTCTATTTTAAACTTATTTAGTGGCATGTCAACCAAATCTTGAGGAATTTTATTAAACATTTTAATATTGTTACCTAAAAATGAATTACCAACCTTATGAAGTCTGAGTTTTGGCACTACAAGTTTATTTTTATTTCTCGTATTATAATTGTGTACGTCAGAGTTTTTTTTGACGAGATCTAGGTTCTTGCGTTCATATAAAACATTATCGTAGATGTATTGGCAAGAAACTGTTCAAATATTTATTTCTTTAAATAGTTCTCTCAGCGAGTCACAATTTGCAGGCAAACAGGCAATTTTAATGGTGGCATTATGAGTAAGGGCCGAATGATTTTCATATACAGTTTTGGTCCATACCGAGTAGGTACAAAGTCTTTTAAAGGAAATGTATTGTGAGTAAACAAAGAAGAATTAATGCTAATCCTCTGTCATAAATTACGAGTCCGTGAATCGTCGCGTGAAAACTACGAGTCTACGAAGCGGAGCCATGCGCAGCGAACTAGAACCGTGCTCCTGTGGCTGAGTTACAAATACATAATACACATAGTGCGCTACAATATAGGGTGGGATCAAAACTATACGAATGAATGTCCAATTCTCGTCTTGCAATTCTGACTAATCCATGCCCATTGTCACTTGGTGGTTAGATGTACACGACCTGCCTTGAAGAGCCCCACTTTGCAGGTCGTATACATGCAACAGAAAGTTCTTCCAGGGTTGGCCACACGAGTGTGTCTCCACTGGTGTTGTACACATCCATAGGTCACGGTAACCAATTTCCATTAGAAGGGCCGTGTGTTTGTCTGCCACCTAAGTGGTATAAAAGAATTTCAATATTTATTTTGCAAATTCTCGCTAATCCATGTCCATTAACGCTTGTTATGCGAGCTGGTTCCCGCAACTCGGCATCAATTTTACTCCTAATCTTGGCTACAATGCTTTTTAACAGCAACATCGGTACACCGGGAAAAGCTAGAAGAGAATTTACAATCTGAAATCCCACCTCGCTAGTGAGAGAAAAGCTCAAGCAGATTTGTATTATTATCCAAATTCTACTCAAACTTGGTTTGTATTATTGAAAGTGTAATTACTAGTAACTGAAATGACTAGTATATCCGTTAACTTTAGACTAGGTACACACATTAGTTTATTTCACCTCACTGCCCATAGAAATAATATTGGTTTAATTAAAAAACAAACAGAGCGTCACTGAAAGAGGCCCGCGCTGCACCGCGCACGCAGGCGGCCATACGTCTTGAGGACTTAGCATTCGTCTTGTGAAGCCTGTGTTTAATCATACGAGGCAATTTTTAGCCCGCATCACGCCCCACTCTGTTCATTTGCGAGCTGCTAAAGAAAAATTACAAATTTATGCTGTGATTTTTGAGGTGTATCTCAATGATTTTATAGTACAAAGTAAGGCAGCATATTAGGTCTTTTCATATGAATTTGGCGGTTCATCGCACTGGCCATTTTGATCTAAAAAAATCGGCGTTTGGTTAGGAATTCCAAATTCGAATTCATTTCAATTTTAAGCTTGTCTTATATTTTTGTGTTTCGAATGTGATAATGGGATATTTGACAACATTAAAAAAATACTACAAATAATGGTCATCCTATAAGATAATAGCGTAAAAGGACATTTAAAACTATAAATTAAACTAAAATAAGCATATTTTGTGAGAATTTCGTTTAAAAATATCTAATATTTTTTCGAATTTTTGTCTGTGACGAAAACGCTCTGTGATTGATCACAGCACTGCTGACGTCACACGCAAGTAAACACGGCTTTGTGACAGAACAGAACAGAACAGAAACAAACAGTTTTTGTGGATTATTTATAGACGTATTTGTACATTGTGCAACTACACACCATTTATACACCATTTTATTCACAGAGTTTGAAGAAAAACTTTATTATTTACTTTGACTTCACTGCTTTAAGGTTATAAAATATAAGTATACAAACAAGGTGACAGCGTTTTTCGCGCGTTTTTGAAAATTTTAACTTTAACATCGATTTTTTGTTAAAATCCGTTGATTTTTTTAGAAATATCGATGTAGTTGTGCATATTATATGCTAAGGAATAATTTAAAATGGTTTTCCAAAATTTGTCAAATACCCAATTCATTAGTTTCCGCGTTATTTAATGTTGATTTGACATCGTTCTGTGCACAATATAGAACACTTAATACTGCATTATTTTTGAAAATCGTAAAAAATATAGTACGTTTTTTGTTCCAATGCTTTCGTTCTGAAATTATTGACCTCCAGAGTAAACCTAGTGGACAGCCAGAGACCCTAGTTGTCAATAAGGATTTGAAAATGATCGTGGAAGCGGATCTATCTCAAACCACGTCAGAGTTAGCTGCAGGCTTCGGTGTGAGTGATAAAACCATTTTGAACCATTTAAAATAAATTGGAAAAGTGAAAAGCTTGAAAGATGGGTACCGCATGAACTAAGTCACTCAAACCAACAACACGCGTCGACTGCTGCGTCACGTTACTCGACCGTGACAATAACGAGAGGATTTCGAATCGTATCATCACTTGTGATGAAAATGGAAATCACAGTGGGGAACCGTCCAAATCCTGCCCCGAGCGAAAGAGGACTTAAAAAAGATACTGGTTAGTGTTTGATGGATCAGGGTCGGAGTCATTCACTACACCTTCCTGAAATCTGGTCAGACGATTACGAAAGATCTGTTTTGCCAGAAATTAGAAACCATGATGGAAAAGCTAGCCGTTAAACAGCTGAGATTGGTCAACTGTTTTAGCCCACTGCTGCTTCAGGATCAGGACAACGCTAGACCACACACTGCACAACAGACGGTGGCGAGGAGCTAGAAATGTCTCTGTCACCCCCCATACTTCCCGGACCTTGCTCCAACCGTATACCAATTTTTTTGATTTCCTAATTAGAAAAAAATTCAATTCAGATGAGGCAGTCCAAAATGCCTTGAAAGATTTTGTTGATTCTACCTTCCGCAATTTTTTCAGCAAAGGAATCAATGAACAACTGCCTACTAATAAAAATAGTTTTTCTTTTTCCATATAAAACGGCAATTTTATATGTAAGGATCTAATATTAAATTAGAACTTACATAGCGAAAGTGCATTGCGAAACTTTTCCGGGCTTAATACTCATTCTTTTTTACAATACGTAAATATTACACACGTACATTATAGTAGTTTATGATACTGTTGCATAATAAGGGTTCTTATAACACGAGTGTGTTTTAAAAAAAACGAGCCGGCAGGCGAGTTTTTTTATAGTATCACACAAGTGTTATAAGACCAAGTTATGTACAGTGTCATACACTACTTTATCTACTCTCATACTATAATACATAAACTAATTTATTTTACAAACAAAACCAAACTTTTTTTAATTTAAACGTAAAATGTTGGAGCCAAACATCGATTGCGCATGCATGTTTCTTTATTTCTTCCAAATCAGCGGTTTCTTTTTTTAAAGTAGAGTTTCAACCTTCTTGGTCCAGATGGAGGTCATATAGGTGTATCGTTATGATTAAAAAGTTATTTAATGATATAGGTGTCCATACAAGACCTGTATCGTAATAAAACTTTTTTTTTGGCCTGTGCGTAATGTTTGTCATAAGAGTTTTGATTTCAATTTTATAATCTTTGTATTATAGTATCAGAGTAGATAAAGTATTTTACTTTTACAGTTTAACCAATCTTAGTGTTCAACTACGTTGACCGGCAAGCGGAAGCGCCTCAGCCACTTTCGGGTTTTTCCTTTACTGTCACTAAATACACCTTAGAGCTAGCGAGGAGCGTTCTAGATTCAGGTGCACCGTAGTCAGCTGGCACACATTTCTATACACAGCAGGAGTTAATTTGGGGCAATACAATATTCATTATTGTTGTGGACGTTTTGTTGAGATCCGATTCTCAGTACTCCATGGATTCACCGTGCGATCGCCGGGTCCATAGGGTGGTACAGAGCGAAACACCGCGACGGCGACTGGGACTTGCGACCCAGATGCGACTTGCGTCCTTATTCTATGCGCTGTGATGGAAATAAATATGTTATGTTGAAAATCTATAAATCAGGACTCATTTATGGATTTTCTTACCGCTTTTTCATTTCTTATCATATGTGTACAATTTTTTTTATAATAAACTGTTGCTGTTTTAGTACTGAAGGAAACCTTATGTTGAAGTAACAGCCAACACAAATGTACACAATGTTCTATTATTTGCTTTCGCACGCCGCCGGATCTGCGCAGGTGCCCGTCGCTCCGAGACGCGGAAAAGTTCGCACCTGGCCCTATTGACTCACACAATACAATTGTACAAGTATTGAAAGGCTTCAGGTAAATTCAAAAGGCTTGTCTTTTTTATTATTCTGATTACCTCTTATTAAGTACAAATCTTTCCACTTTAGAGTGACGTGTACAACATTGCCGAGGTAGACACCAATTTGGTAGTTTTTACAATTATAATAAAAATACACAACCATAGCCTCACGGGAGAGTTTTTGTGCTGTAGTGGGAAGAGCAAAAGCTATTCCTGATTTGTCTTCCACACTGACGGCACAGAACTTCTCTGTGTTTACAAGATCGACAGCACGAGTGTGACTCCCCTGGTGTTGCACATCCATACACATCCATAGGCCACGGTAACCACTTTACATCAGGTGGACCGTGTGCCTGTGTGCCACCTCAGTGGTATAAAAAAATAGTCTCATAAATTCTCTCTGCCCCAAACCGTTCAAACAATCAATATCGGAAAAACCTAAAGGTAAAGCCCAAAACCAAACCAAACACTATCTAGTAGTATCCAAAAATAATTTAAATCCACCTGATAAGTATTGAGCGACGGATATGACTCCCTTGCTCGCTAGCCGTGTGATAGTATTGAGCGATGGACGTCTACGCTGGCCGTGTGATGGTATTGAGCGATGGACGTCTATAACTACCTGCTCGCTAGCCGTGTGATAGTATTGAGTGACGGACGTCTATGACCAGCTGCTCGCTAGCCGTGTGATGGTATTGAGCGATGGACGTCTATAACTACCTGCTCGCTAGCCGTGTGATAGTATTGAGTGACAGACGTCTATGACCAGCTGCTCGCTAGCCGTGTGATGGTATTGAGCGATGGACGTCTATAACTACCTGCTCGCTAGCCGTGTGATAGTATTGAGTGACGGACGTCTATGACCAGCTGCTCGCTAGCCGTGTGATGGTATTGAGCGATGGACG
The DNA here is from genome assembly GCA_949126895.1 of Eilema caniola. NCBI lineage: Eukaryota > Metazoa > Arthropoda > Insecta > Lepidoptera > Erebidae > Eilema > Eilema caniola. The sequence goes on from OX421462.1 coordinate 776,746, forward strand.
TCTATAACTACCTGCTCGCTAGCCGTGTGATAGTATTGAGTGACGGACGTCTATGACCAGCTGCTCGCTAGCCGTGTGATGGTATTGAGCGATGGACGTCTATAACTACCTGCTCGCTAGCCGTGTGATAGTATTGAGCGATGGACGTCTATGACTCCCTGCTCGCTAGCTGTGTGATGGTATTGAGCGATGGACGTCTATAACTACCTGCTCGCTAGCCGTGTGATAGTATTGAGCGATGGACGTCTATGACTCCCTGCTCGCTAGCCGTGTGATAGTATTGAGTGACGGACGTCTATGACCAGCTGCTCGCTAGCCGTGTGATGGTATTGAGCGATGGACGTCTATAACTACCTGCTCGCTAGCCGTGTGATAGTATTGAGTGACGGACGTCTATGACCAGCTGCTCGCTAGCCGTGTGATGGTATTGAGCAATGGTCGTCTATAACTACCTGCTCGCTAGCCGTGTGATTTATTACGAAGTGGTGCCCAGTGACAACAAGGTCAAACACCCTTCTCCGTCCAGCGAGCACCCTTACGTGGCAGGGTAGCGCTGACGTGATGCACCCCGTTCTCACACCTTGAAACATATTATAAGATGATTTTCTCTGTGATTTTCTGTAATGTGAGTGTAAGAACGTTTTTACATTCATCCGATATCCCATATCGATGTCGGACGCCGATAGCCGATCTCCGATAGCCGACTCCATGTGCTGTTTTCATATTGATCCGATAAAATCGGCCCATGCGGCCATTTGCTCGAAAGCACAGGCTAGTTAGGAATGCTAGGGATGCTAGGGATGAAAAAAAAAGGAAAAAAGTGCAAGCAATTTTCCACCTTATCCTGACTTCCAGTCGCTGTTTTAGTCTCTTTGTGATCCGATATCGCGCAAAAACAGTGCTGTCGGCGCCGATAACCGATATCAGGCCGGACAATGTGAAAGACAGATAGGTACATATGTCATACATTTGACTTCCTCCAATATCGGATATCAGCTATCGGGTATATAACGCGTGTTCGGTGAGCTAATAAACGAAGAAAAGACACTATCTTACTTACTTTCTGTATTTGTGTGTCCATTTAACGTTTTGACATAAACCGTAGACTCGGTACGGTTCACTAAATTGAATCATAACGGCTCGAAACGTGTTTAAATTCATAAGCGTTTACCGGCTGATCAAATAATTTGGTTTGCTTCAATCAGGGCGAGCTTCAGTGACCTGTGTTTATGTGACGCGTGCCTTCTGAATAATCAATTTTTAATTCTACCATTATTGAAATAATAATATCGATTGATAAGTATTAAGCAGCGTTGACGTTACTGTGAGCTCGTTGAGGTGCATTTACCTGAATCCAATGATATGTCCATGCCTGTATGTGACCACGACCAGTGACCATGTAGTCGTGTTGTTCCAGATCGACGATATCCAAAATACTAATTTTAAAATTAAAATCTAAGTAAAGTAAAGTAAAGTAAATATAAGTAAGCCATGCATCAAAAGCACCGTCGCTCGTCGTTTGCATTGGTTATCCAAAATGTTCCAATACTGTAGTGGTACGGGGTGTACAGTATCTGGGGGCACGGTAGTACCCCCCGCCAAGACGAGCCAAGTGAAGCGCAAGGGCACTACCTACCTTTTCTCGAAACGCTTCGTCGTTTTTTTTAACTCTCATAACTTTACTTTGGATGATGCCAAATAGTTAACATTTTCAAGATAGAATGCCATCAGCACAATCATTAAATATAAAAAGTTTGAATATCGTAGCTATTATACTTTAGATTTTGTTAATGTCTCAACACCTTTAATTTCGTCACTGACACTCACTCACTGATCATCAAAATTGTTAGGGTACCTCCTGAAGTCTTAGAAAGCTGAATTTTTATGTAACCTAATATTACTACAAAGACAACAAAAAAATTAACAAACCTTACCTAACCTGTCCCCTGGGAATAAGAGGTGGAAGCACAGATTATATAATAGTACCTACTACACAGTGGAAGTTTGTATATGAGACTAGCACTATAGTCTGTGCTACATAACTCAACATTAATTAAAATATTAATCGTCATAATTTTGCATAGTTTTGTAGTTAGCAAGGTAGGCCAGGCCTTATAAAGTTGGTAAAGTTCTCGTATAAAGCCAAAAAATCTTGGCTATATACGAGATCTGATAACTTTTTCACAGGGTAAGCTACGAAATCTCGTCTTGGCAACATTTTTACATGAAAATGGATTTTGGTGGGATTTTGTTTTCAGTTGTCCGGTTGTTTATTGAACCAAGTCGTGTTATAAATTAAATTGAACTGAAATAATTGACTTCAAATGACATAATGTTGCGCTTCGATCTGAAAATAACAACTCAACTGCGATGCATACATTGAAGCAGATTAATAATTTCAAAAAGGGTGTGCGTTGTTTTATAGAAAATTGTTTAATATAATTTCGTATTACAGAAAATGTTTCGCATAATTTCGTTTCATAGAATAATCAATATACAGAATACTTACTTTAAAGAATTTTAAATCATTGAATTTTGTTTCATATAAAGTTAAACATTAGAATAATCATTTCATAGAATATCATATCAAATATTCTTAATCATTATATTGTTTAATTAATAGAAAACTTATTACAAAGAATAGCGTATTATCATATATATGGTTTTTATAAACTAAACAATTGATGCGTCTACAAGGTCGACGCGGGGCTCCTACTTCTGGGTGGTTTATAAAAAAATAACCACGAAGGCCTAATGCGGGAGCTTCGCTACGCTCCGCTCCCGCATTAGCCTTCTAACCTAACCTATCCGAGACGGGGTAATCTGAGTCGGGGTGTTAAAATTGTAAATGTTACAGTTAAAAATAAATGTGATTTGGAACATTATAAAGGTGGTTTTATATTCTTTAAAAAATAATTCTACGGTTTGTTAAGTTTGTTAAACAAAAAAATATGAATAAAAATTCGTTCAATTGTGTTTCTGTGAAATATGTTTCATTGAAGGAAATTGTTTTTGAAACAATAATATTCGAAATAAAAATATAAGAACCAAATATTATATGAAACATTTTCTGTGAAACGAAATTCTATGAAATTTCTTTCTACGAAATAAGGGGCTCCCTTTCAAAAAGGGTATTCATAAAATGATTATATTCGAAAATTATTCCACGTCGGATTATAACCAGTGATATTCAGTATGCTCTGAATTATATATTAATATGAAACTGATTTTTAAATATTAAAGGGTTGTAGTTTACCTATATGCATAACTCTTGTGTATTAAACCTTTTATTTAACAATAACCGAAAGTAGCAACTTCTCTCTATAAAAAATAATTAGGTATCTAAGCATTTCTATTGCTACGAGGTTATCTAGCCCGACAACCCTTACTGGGAGGCTCGACCTACATTAATAAAAATAAGATCGGAGTTTCCATCTTAGAGTTCGAAGCAAGTAAAAATGAAAGCAGGATGAGCACTAAAATCGAGCCTTATAACGTACAATGTTGTTTGTTCTTGGTTTGAGGCGGCGAGTGCGGGCAACCGCCTCGTATGATCATAAGGCACAATAAAGTGTATCGCCTCAAATGGCGCGACAATGAAAGCCTCGCTCGGATCCCATACTCGTAAAAACTAGCCGTAACTCGCCGCTTTACTCCACAAACGTGGCTAAATAATGGACGCCTTTATGGCGCCAGGGTTGTCACTCAACATTTTGTAGACTTGTAGACGACTCTTTAAGCTTTATCTTTCTTTATAAAAGTTGCCCTATTCGAATAGACAGTTGTCAACGTAACGAACATTAAACCACTACATTTTGGAATGGAATGTGATAGCCAGGAGTACTGGAGGTGAGGCTGGCGTGTCTTTAAAGTTTTAGGAGATTCTATTTTTATTTGAAGACCAGTGTCCCATTTATGACCATATAAAACAAACATGTCGCGCGCTAGAGCAACTTGCGCGAACGTGAATAAGGAGCCGGAGGGGAGGTTATGTCGGACTAGAACCGAGTACACACCGTCTGCGTCACTGATCTATAATAGTACTCGCTGGACTAGTGATCGGTATCCATATATTATGTCCAATGTCCAATTGAAAATCGCCATTTATTGGCGCTGATAGTTGCGGCACGCAGTGGTGAGTGAACTTGGAACTTATTACCATTATTAATTAAGGCCATTTAAGACATTTTTTATGGTACGTAACGAACAACGTCCATTTGCAAACTAATAAGCTGTCCACCGCCGCGAGCAAGGTGGCGAGCGTGAGAGCTCTCACTTCTAGGGCCGCCACCAGCTCCTGTCTCGGCGTCTGCAACGCCGGACACTCGGTGAACGTGCGCAGCCCCGCGTCCCCGCACATGTCGCAGTGATGGCACTTGGGCGTTGGCTCGATTTTCTTCTTCTGACACCGATACGGCGGTATCGGTGTCGGAAGCACAGGCTCGGTGATCATCTGTGTCATCTGGTACGAGAGGCTGCCGTGTGGCCTCTCTAGCCACTCCCCCATGATTGTTCTTACCGCCGCTACTACGGCGCGCCCTGCGCGAGCTTGCTCAAGTCGTCGCTCCCACCCCGCCACCGAGGATACAGTCTCTAATCGACAACACAAGTGTCGACAATCTCTTAATTACAAGTCCAATGGCTTTTTAATGTAAGTAAATACATACGTATTGTCTTAAAGTGAAGTGAAGATTGCTTTAGAATCGACGTCCCGGTGTAGCAATCAAAAACGGCCCTATGGTGTGTACGCTATGTCAGGAGACTATCGCTGATTGTGGTAGTGTTCACAACCCTCAACAATGTAGCACATTGTACGAAGCTCTGTTATCGCGCTTCATTACTCAACGAACATAACAAGAACAGCGAGCTATCTCATGTGATAACCCTGGCGTCTTTATGTTATCCACAACAAAAGTAGTTGATATGAGTTTATTGGCTATTTAATGTAACGTTCAACCTGATTACGTCTCCTATACACATACACTGTTACCGACTAATGTTAAATCAGAGAATAGCAGTGTCTTTATAAGTATTAAACCGCGCAACATTTTTGAGAAAAAGTGTTTGAGGTGTAAGATAATGCCAAAAATTGCAGGGTCAGTGCAAAACTAACATTTGAATATTTTTAGGGCAGAAGAATATGGTGGATCGGTGTCGGTGTACCCCGCTGCAGGAATACGTTTGTTTCTACTCACTACTACCGATAGAAAAGAAGATGTTGTTTTGTTTATTTTTGTTTGCTTGTTTTAATAAATGTCATACAGATGGATTCATAATTTATATTTACGAACAGATATTTTCTTTTTCTAAGGAATTGCATCGAGGTACTCCTCGAATGCAATAGGACTACGATTAATTGACATAATTTCATAAAAATATAATATAGGTCCAATCGATATTTAACCACATCTCCAGCATAGTGGGTCTACTACGTACGTCTGAATAGTATTAAATATAAATACTAGTAAAAATAACACTTTTATACTTCTAATAGCATTGAAGCGTATTGAAATTTGGGTATGATTGTCATCTGCTTTTTGAATATCTCATCGAGTATTACTTACGTTACCTACATAGGCATGAACGCGTTCATTTTACAATTGGACACAATGTCAATTCACATAAAATATCTCCAAAATGATAACTCATAATATATTCCGCATGCCGCAGCGAGTCAAAACTTAGTCCAATTTAAATCTCGTCCTGACGAAGCGGATACATAGAATTTTCCACTCAGCCTACATGTCAAATGTCTTTGTGATGTTTCAAGTTCCAACCCTCCCCTCCCCCCGCCCCGGCGCCCTCTCTCTGCCGAGAATGATAAATGACGTCGGCTAATGAGGGCCCATCAAAAGTTGCGGAATTATTTCAATGATGATGCTAAATTAAATTGAGTTTGTTTATGTAGTACCTACCTATGAGTTACGAGTACGACAACGCCTCCTGTAGCGGCCTAACTTCCACAGATTGTAGCTGAAATGTTGAATTATGAAGAAAAAGTAGATTTTAGCCGATTTTAACCTTAACAAAAATATCTTTGAATTTATTTTTTACATTTAAACCATTTCAGGACATAGCAAATAATGCTTTTCCTAAGTAGGTACACATTGTTATAACATGAATCATACTGATTCATAAGTTAAAGAAACAGTTTGCTTTGAGACCCAACCGCATTGTCTGCAATGTTTTCGTAGCCTCGGTGACATGATACCCGTCGCTGACCCGAGTCGCCGACCCGAGTCACTGGCTGGGTGCTGGCCATCACCACGGTAGGTTAGGGATTCTTACGAAGTTGGACTGACGACACCAACTCTACTGCGCTCTTACTGCTCTGCAGAGCACTAAAGCAAACATTTTACCTAAAAATTTAAACATGATTTATTGAGTTACACTATCCGACGACACAAAAAAGTCTACGCGATAGCCAGGTAGATAACTGTTTATCGGTTGTTGTGCCGTCGCCGGCACAGTTAGCATCAGTACGGATGAAAACCGCCGACACTATATCGACACCGAAACCGATTACTTATAGCTATATTATACTTATATCTCATCATCATCATCATCAACATCATTTCAGCCACACACAGTCCACTGCTGAACATAGGCCTCTCCCATAGACTTCCAGAACGACCGATCTAAAGCAGCCCGCATCCAGCGCTTCCCGGCGACCTTGATGAGGTCGTGCCTAAAATGTTGCATGCAGAGAACCTGTGTTTGTTGAACACTGTTTTCATTTTTATTACATACAGGTGTAATCTGTACATACCTGTACACCTTGAAACTTGTACATTTTGTAAACTGAGAATATTTCAAGCAATAAATGAATTTGAATTTTAAAACGCGGCAGCGGTTGCTTTTGTAGCACCAAAGACGTGCGTCAATGGGCGCCTCTTCACAAAACTTTTATTCATCTTTTATTTACAAATCGAACAATCTGGAAGAAATTAACATTTTTGTTTGACGAGGGACAAGGCTGCCATTCTTTTATTCCGACTTTTGTTTATTCGAAAATGTGGTTTCAGTGTTTGTTTGTTTTATTATAAGGCTGAGTTCGTAAAATTGAAATATTTGGAGTGTTATGAAAAAATCAAATGATGTGATAGTGGAACTGAAGTGATGATGGTAGCTATGGTACACTTGGCAATTATTTGTTTGAAGCATATTATATGTACAGACCTACAGATTTTTCCTCGTTACAACAGTTTATAATTAGGTAGGTAAACATACAATTTACTAATATTCTAAATGTGAAAGCGTGTGTGTGTGTCTGTTCGTCCGTCTTTCACGCCTAAACCACTAAACAGATTTTGATGAAATTTGGTATTGGGGTAGATTAGACCTTAAGAAATGACATAGGCTACGTTTGGCCTTGCCTTTGGGGGAAAAAGCTAGTGAAAAATAACTGCGTACATTCCACTAACATATCAAACATTATATTTCCCACTACGAAAATCCCGCTGCGTGTTCTCACTAACTTTTCAACCGAACCGTCGAGTTCCGATCCCGTGACGTCACATCCGGGCTCGTGCTGCGAGGCTTTTGTTTAAAATTGTAAAATACATGTAAATAATAAATCTCTCTTAAAAATGTACTGCAATCCTCTTTATTGCTGTACAGTTTTTATTTGCTTTGCAATGTGATTCAAACGTGGAATATTAGTTAACATCGAACATATCCCATATCGCACTCGGCAGCTTTAGCTATCGACTTTATACAAATAATTTATAGAGGCTTAAAAGGTTTTATTTTGGTAAAATCATTTATTTCATAAAAAAACATTAAACTTAAAAATCCTCCTTCCTTTATTGCTACTAGTAAAATAGTCTTTTTCGGTTACCTCCTCACTTTTGTATTTTGGCTATTACGGGAACGGCTGTTATTCGACCTTGCAACCCCAAGGGGGAAGCACTCGCTAGCTGAGCTTGATTTAAAGGTTTCAATAGGACCCCATACAGTAACTTATAAGATCGTAAGGTACATTAAACATTACCTATCATTGTCATTAGACATTCGCATTGGTATCCTCTCGTCATATTTCTCGGGAGACAACGAGCATACACCGTTACGAAGTCACATACGATTAAATAAACCTTAGAAAATCTCATTTAGTAAAAATCGTCAGACTAGAAAATTTGGAGACCAAAATTCGAGATAACCTCGTAAGTCGCCTTCTTCGTAGAATAATAATGAAAGTCACTCGCGACGCTAGGTCTGGGTGAAGACGACGAAGTCAAACTCTTATAAGCGTTACACGTTCAAAGAACATTAACATATAAATAGTAGCTGACAACATTTGAACGTATTCCGATATTTTACTTTCATTATGACATTACTTTAATAAGAGCATTCAATGTTTATGTATAGACTAGCTGTTGCCCGCGGCTACACCCGCGTTGAGTCAACGCTATTTTTCTAAAATAAAAGTAGCCTAAGTTACTCCTTATTACATCAGCCACCTGCCAATAAAAGTTCTGTCAAAATCGGTCCAGCCATTTCAGAGATTACAGAGATTACGAGACAGACAGACACACAAAAATTGTAAAAAATGTTATTTTAGTGTATGCATATGAATGTAGTAAAAACGGTTATTTCAATGTTACAAACAGACACTCCAATTTTATTTATATGTGTGTATAGATTTATAGATTTCATTGTTGCAAAGTGTTCTAATAACAAACCTAACCAGAAGCTGTAGTCAATTCTCTGGATTGCCAAAGTAAACCCTGGCGAGCATATCAGACCCTTTAGACAAGTGGCGAGCTATTCCAATTCGAATAATGCTTTCGCGAGAGCAGTGATTGCTTACGATTTGGTAAGGATTGCAATGGATTAGAAAGACCCTTTCGTGTGAAGGACAAGTCTAGATTCGAAATTGTCCATGGTCTAGGGCAAAAATCGAGATAATATCGAATTGAATTTCGATCATGAAATTAGTTTTCTAAATATTTTCATATCTCGAGATATTCTTTGAATTACAATTTAAATACACGATTCAAAACTAGTGAATAATCGGGTGTCACTCTGTGTTTTCAGACTAATGAAGTTTGTGTTATGGTTTATGAACATTATAAAGTTAAATATTTACAATTTATTGGTGTCATTATCTACTCGTCCATATTTATTTTAGGTCGACGCAATACGTTGAAAACCAAATAAAGAATACGTCACAAAACGATTTCTTTATTGATGATTTTGCTGTATCGAAGTAAAATCGATAAAAAAAGGAAAATAACAATGTTTTTAAAATTAAGTATCAATTTTAATTATTTGATTGACTGAAAAAAATGCATGATATTTCATTTTATTATAGTAGAATATCCCGAAAGGCAATAAAACATTCTAAAAAAAAAGATCGGGTATAAACTTTCGATTATTTTTACATAATGATGTGGATTTTGCATTATCAATTTTAAAAATTAATAAATAAAGTAGATAATGAAAACGTATTTTTACAGTAATGAATCTATTTTAAAGCATTTTTAATGAGTCGATTAATTGAGAAATTTATGTATGATATCGATTTACAAATATTTTATTTCGTAAATTGCAACATCGTCATGTTTTAGAAAATAATCATATATTAATCTGTCAGACAGCCGGTTTCTGAAACGTTTGTCAAATTACTGTCTGTGACATTTGTGTATCGTCTAATTTCCTTCACAATTGTTCACAATTTTTTGGAACTACAGTGTACTTACCTAGCTTTAAGTATAAGTTGGTTAAATAAATAAATAAAATAAAATAAAATAAAATAAATAAAAATTTAAGGTGCATTGGTATAACCTTTACCGTCTCATACATCGACAGCGGCAACATGTAGGCGTTTATGTGACATTATATTTAAGGTATAGTCTCAGTCTAAAAGAAATGTAGTTAGTAATATCAGTTGGTAAGTAATGACTTGTTCTGTAGTCTGAGGTAATGACGTATTTACTTTTTATTTTAGGTACAGGTATCAAGCGACAGTATGATATTATGTCCATATACGTTATCCAACCAGTCAGGATATACCTTTAATTGGTCATGGGCATGTATGCATCAGCGGTGGCAGATCAGTTTTGAGGATTGAAGCACACTCTCCAGTCTAAGTCTCCACACGTAAACCAGATGATAGATGCTGTAGCCCGCCAGTTCCACTTGAGGTAACACAATATTACGATTTAATTTTCTATTGGTCGTCTTTCACCTCTTTTCGGTTTATCTTATATGATTTTTATGGCAGCGAATGCTGTCTGACATCCCAACCGCAAGACAAAAGTTTACACTAGTGTCTCGACTATCAATCAGTAGCTTAGCTGTACTGGTTTAGAGGCGATGTTTACTTGACCCCAAAGGTCTTGATGGACTCCCATACACCCACACACTTCATATTGATGTTATAATAATATTCTAATATGACTAAAGCATATTGAACCACAACTTCACCTTTACTTATTATTATAGCTACCACAAACGGCTCATCTCTGTCACAATTGCGGGTGAAGGACTGACAGAGCAACATCAACATTCTACTGAACATGGATCCATATCAGTAGATGCACTTATAAAATCAGAGATCAGAATCAGACCACCAGATAGTTCCACCTTTGACAATATCTTGCTACCTAACTATTCAAGGACACTAATAACACAAAATCAATATTTTGTACCTGGCTGGCAAGTACCTAATCAGCTGTCTGTTCCAACTGTGTTGCGAGTAGATTTGTGCTGCATCTACAATTATTATATACCACCAAATTTTAAGATTTGCAGAAGACATATAAATAGAACACCAACTGGCACCTAATCTTATAGCAAGGTACTTACTCCAACAAGAATGTTCAGCACTGAACAAATTGAAGACTGCTTTTTCATTGCTGGAGGATTTTACTGCTAAATGCAATACCTATGCAAATGTCCTAACACTCAAAACTGTTTATTAATTAGAACAAGAATTGTTAGTCGCCTTTTAAGCAGTTAAATATATTATAGCCATTTAATCAAACAGCTATGAAAACGACTTTCATTTGCTCATAACGTGACCTAATTTCACCGAAATTAGGCACATAATAATACCTATTATCAAACTGTGGTTTTTTCATTGCTATTAATTCACGAGTGGGATAATGACATTTTTTTTTAATTTTATCGGATGTGTTGCATTATTCGTATAAAAAAAGTGATACAAAAAGATCATGTTAATAAATATATTAATATACCTACCTATTGCTTGTTCATTTCATGCAACTTCGTATTTGAATGGAACATTTCATCTTGTACATGTATAATAAACAAAACTTTTACTCAAATATAACTTTCGTTTTCTCTCTGTTTAAAACTAAGTAAATTTACCATATTGTTCACATAGTAAATAGTAGATTTTGGTACAAGTGTGTAAAGTTGGTGATTACCGCTTAGGTGATATTGAGACTTGAGCCGCGAGGCGAGGGTCTAAAGAGATTATTAGATAATTCATAATTTATTTATTACTATAATATGGTACAATATTCTCCTTAGAAAACTGGTTTAAGGGTAAAATTATATAGTACAGTGTTATTATCCAAGGAGTGCTGTGGCACTCGTACTAGGTGACCCTGTGTCATGAGTGCCGTCATTTTCCTTGCAGTCTGAAAGTAATATGTATTCATGCTTCAAAAAAATTTCATTAATGTTATGTGTGAGTAGGTACAATTTTTAAATATACTTAAAGTAGGTATGATTTACATTGAATGTGTGTTTTTTTTATTCTTCTGTTTTGTTCTTGTAGACGTTTTATTTTTTTATTTTTCGTCTTAATTTTGTCCTGCAACTTAGTGACTGTAGCACTCTCAGCGAAATTCTTTGAATGCTGAAAATGAAAAGGGATGATTAAAATTTCATATAAAATATTTCTAAATGAGTGTTTATTGAAAATCAAGAAAGAAAAAAATTAAGATTATTATCAACAAGGCAAGTGTGCGGGACTTCTCATAGTGCTCGAGTATGTAGGCAGTAAGATTTTATACACTGTGTATGTACACAGTGTATAAAATCTTTACATATTAATCAAGTTAAACATAATATCAGTATTAGCTACAACTACTGTGCCTATATGATATTTTTTATAATTATAAACTTACATGTGAAGAGGCAATAAGCACCTCAGAGGTGGTAGTAGCATCCGCTGTTGGTATTGCAATGGACTTGTTAGAACAGCTCGCCTGATCTGTTCCTTCTGTCTCCGATACTACGGGTAACTGATTTTCCATATGAGAGTGGAAAGCCTGGGTGGCTGTCCTTTTTCTGGCAAAACTATTCGGAGATGCTGGCACATTTTCTTTATCCTGTAAATAAACATAAAAATTAAATCAATATAATTTATAGATTATTCAAATGATCTTCCTGTCAAACATCTTAAACAGCTTTTTGTTTATAACAGTTAAGTGTACAATAATCAAACATGAAGACATTGTTAAATAAACTCACATCTTGTATAGTTCCTTCTTTAAATAATGTTGGAATTGCACCAGGAGCCAAAATTGTGTGGTGGCCTCTTCTGCATAATAAATTAGACTCAAAATGTGCTGAACAGAGCACATTGCTTGCATTAGGCTGCCAGTCCTTTTTATTAAGATTTTTAATCCAATGGTTTCTCAAATTTTCATTATTGGGGAACCTGTAAAAAGAGGTATAGTGAGTTAACATAAGTTTATTTTCTGCTTTACTGACAACGCTATACAAGTATACATAACCATAGTACCAAAATATCACTAAATCTAAAAATTCTACAATTTCTTTGCTCTGAGTTCGACCCTCATAACTGCCCTAGTACTTGAAATGTCAAACTACGTCTTTATGATAGTTTTTCAATAAAATCTTATGAATTTCACTTAGTAATCTAGTTTAAACCGATTTTTTTTCCTAAATAAACTAGTGTATCTTGTAATTTCATAGGTAATGAAAGCATGGATAACTCGTTCAACACAAAAAATAGGCAAACAGTAATAAAATGATATTTACTTACCGGTGGAAGGTAATGTCTGGAGTTTTGTTGTATGATGCGTTATCAGACTTCGGGGCACAACACTTCACCATTGTATTTCTGTTCGTTATGCAGCTTTTTATAACAAAATAAAATAACAAAACACTACAGCAAAACATCAGCACGCCATATTTAGCTTACGAAGCTACCTACATGACGCCGCCGCGGCACGACCTCCGATTTGTCTATGTGTGAGTGACTGTTGCCATGTAGGAAAAAAAGGGATGAAGATATGCAACATTAGATCAGAGTGAAAGTGACAACAATATTTTTTTACATGATTAATGTGTGCGTATAATTATGTTTAGCTGCTACTCTATAAACGTCTGTGATCGCTACAATTCGCCAATGTCAAATTCAGTAATATGACAGTTGACACACCGTTCCTGTTTTTTTATGACGTGGTATCTAAGACCTTTAAGTTAAATATCTTAATAGAATTTATTTTTTGACACATTTTTGTCTCAAATAAAACATATGAATTTAAATAGTACTTAAACGAAAATTCAAAACATATGGGTATTTCATCCATACTAATATTATAAATGCGAAAGTAACTCTGTATGTCTGTCTGTCTGTATGTTACGTTTTCACGCCTAAACCACTGAACCGATTTTGATGAAATTTGGTATAGTGGTAGATTAGACCTTGAGAAAGGACATAGGCTATGTTTGGTCGCGATAACCGACATCCACGCGGGCGGAGCCGCGGGCAACAGCTAGTTGAAAATATATTAATAAATTACTTTTATTTTGAGTGGTTATTAGATTTTTTATGTAAGTAACATAACATAACATAACATAAACTCACGCCTTTATCCCCGAAGGGTTAGGCAGAGGTGCTAGCACCCACATTTCGCCGGTTTGTGTTTTTAGGTCCCAATGTAATAGGTGGCGAGCCTATTGCCATTAACTGGGCACTTATAAACCTGCGATAAATACACACATAACTTCGAAAAGCATCGAAAAGTCATTGGTGTGTGCCATGGAAAACCTGCGATCGAACCCGAGACCTCGTCTCAGCAGTCCATTACCCATACCACTAGGCTATCGCGGCTTTTATGTAAGTATGCAATATTAACCCTATTTTTCTTAATGAATTGCATTGAATATAATATTATTCATATCCATACTTACTTTTTTCTTTTTAAACAACTGCGGCGGCAGACAAGCACACGGTCCACCTGTTGGAAAGTGGTTACCGTGGCTCATGGACGTATGCAACTCACTCGTGCTGCCGACACAAACATAAAGAGTATCTGTGTCGTCAGTATAAAGACAAAACAGGAATAATAAGGTCTTAATAAGCCTTTGGTATTCCCACTGACCGTACAAAAAATCTCCAGTAAGTTCTGGCTACCCTACTCATTGCCGGGACCACAACACGATGTTGTTATGGCCGCGGTATTCTGTAGCGCGGATGGACTGCCCCAGTCGAACTGCTCAATTGGACGGGAATATTTATACATGCGAAAGTAACTCTGTCTGTCTATCTGTATGTTAAGCTTTCACTCCTAAACCGCTGAACCGATTTTTGATGAAATTTGGTACAGGCACAGAATAATTAATAGTACTAACGTACAGAAGGATCACTGCGTAAGAAGATTTTATTAATTCCAGTCTTGCTCCGACGCCATACGGTGGAATTCAGGTCGCACAACATTAGGTACCTACCTATAATTTTATTCACCTACTACTTGCGTCTCTTTCTATCGCGTACCTCTTATCTCTTCTTACGCTGTTAGGGTTGTCTTCTTGTGAAGAACTGAATATTTGATTACCATTCCAGTTATGTACCTGTTACTATTTTTCTACTTATGTGAAAATGACAACTTTAAACATACCTACCTAGTATTAGATGAAAAAAGTATTTTATTACAAAGTCCGCATATTTTAACATAAGACGATAAGCATACTACTACATTTAGTATTCTTTGCTACTACACCTTAGTGTATTTGCTAAATTGAACATACCATTTACGTGTTTAGTTACATGCCGTACGACGCAAACACGAAACGCCCAAAAATCATGTTGGTAAATTATTTTGATTTGCGCCAGCTAAATCGAATGTGACTCGCTGCGCTTTGAAAGCAGTATAATTGAATTTATGTTATCGTTAAGAACTCGGTTCTCGGATACTATAAGCTTTGTTGGAACTGTATTTGGTTTCAGTTGTTTGATTGTCCTGATTGCAGAATCTTCAAAATGGTGGGAGCAGACTTCGTAGCTTTTAGCTCTCAAATTTTCTTTGCTTAATAAGTCCTCTCGTCCTATTAAAATCAGCCACTCTCGGCGCCTAAAATAAAATAGACAAATGGTAGTCAGTACGGAGCAAACACACATGTGCTTAAGGTCATTGATTAGAGTGAAGCAAACGGGGCACTGAGGAGCATAGTCACCGTAGTAGTCGCTCGTCGCCGTCACAGAAGCAGTCGCCATAGTCCAGTCTCTATGCAATGAAATTTTTTCTAAGTGTTTGACAATTGCCACGCCGAGAAAGGTTAGGTGCGCCAAAAGTAGAAGAACTTCAAAAATCGTATCTCCTAAGCTAGTTAAAATCACTGGACATACATGGGGGGTGGCTCAAATACTCCTCAATATGGGGCGCCAAATTTTTTGGCCAGGAGAGCTGGCCACCCTGTATTATTGTCAAACTTAACCTTAGCTCTCGGTCTTTATACCCGTCAGCCTAGCCAAAGTGTGCTAAAGTATCTAATTATCATGTTCAGGTAAATAATATTAAATATTATGCTATTCATTTGTATACCTACCTATTAAATTATTACTTCAGCTCTCGGACTATAAACAAAGAATACTAAATATTACCTATAAGCTATAAGGTAGCTTTCGAGTACGAAGGTTCATATATTATGTAGGTAAGAACTAATAAATGACGGCGTTATGAAGGGACAAACATAATAAATTTAAAAAATCGAATTGAGACCCTCCTCCTTTTTTGAAGTCGTTTAAAAGAAGGAACTTGGAACTGCAGAAATTACGTAGGGTAGGTATCGTCAGTGGTACCTACCTACCTATAGTCAGCGCGTGATGCCCGTCAAGGACACTCGAAACTAGAAAAATACTTCGAGGCGGGTGACGGCGGAGTACGTTGACCCCGATGGGTCCGATCCAATAACCCTCCCAATTCAAAAATCTTGCTGGCTAGGTACCTACCTACTTCGTGGTAAATAAGTAGTTTTTGTCTAGATACGCATTCTGAGCAGTAGTGTTAGGTTGGGTTATGGGTAGGATTTATTAATTTGGCAAACTTGCCTTTCAGCATCTTTGGAAAGCGAGAAAAAAGATAAATCCGGGATATTTTTATTCGAATTCAAACAGCCGAACGCACACAATATCGTCTGTCATATTTTCTTTTCTTGTCCATTCTCAGATCGGTACCTACTTTAAGTAGGCACGATCAAGAGAGAAAAATTAATGTGTTTATAAAATTCTAGCTGAGCGCGAGCATAGAAAATACCTCAAGCGTTCACACGAGCGCGCGCGTGACACTCGACTAATTTTAATCAGGTCGGCCGGTTACTTCGCTGTAGGTATATAACGGATGTACTGCGCGGAGTGAACCACGCCTGGTACAGGTGTAGATTTAAGCCTAGAAACGGACATAGGCTACCTTTTATCGTGAAAAAAGAGGTTTGAGGAGAGTTGGGCAAATAGAGGTGAAAGTTAGCTATGCAGTCTATCATTTTTGAAGATATCCTGATGAAATTTGGTACAAAGATAAATAAAAGTTTGGGAACGGACCGGACACAGACTGCTTTTTATCGTGAAGAAAGGGGTGGAAGGGAGGGAATAGGGAATAAACCTCTGTGTAAAATTATTCATTTTTGAGGATATCCTGATGAAGTTTGGTAGAAAGATAGATTAGAGCTTGGGAATAATCGTTATAGAGAGGCAAGTGTATATGCTTGTAGAGGTTGAATAGAAAATCGAGCAGAGTCGAGTACGGTGCAAGTAAAGGTGCGACTAGAGAGGCGAGTAGAGAAACAATAGAGTCCAATAGAGAGTTGAGTAGAGAGTTAAGTAGAGATGCCAATGGAGAGGCGAGTAGAGAGACGAGTATAGAGGAGAGTTTTATAGAAATATAGTAAAGAGGCGGGTAAAAATATCTAGTCGTGTGTGTGATACAGAGGTGAGTAGAAAGTTGAGAACAGAAGCGAGTTAATAATCGTGGACAGAATTGTGTAGAGAAGCGAGTAGAGTTTCAAGTACAGAGTCGAGTAGAGAGGAAAGTGGAGAGTTGAGTAGAGAGTCGAGTACAATGGGCGAGTTTAATGCTCAATAGCGTTGTCTTATAATATATTTAAAGGAAACCACCAGCATTTTCACTGCTGTTTTCCTCGTCTTCTTTTTTATGAATATTTTTGGATGGTTACAAGACCTTAAAGACATGTCTTCATTTATACATAATTATCTTCGTTTGTTTATGATGACTAGACGATGATGCTGATGGTGACGATGATGATGACTATGAAGATGAAGTATGATTGCTGCCTCAGTAAAGTTATGGGGACTTTACTAAAAGCTCCCTAGGGAGATTTGAAACAAATACGAAATGTCATAATTCATTTTAATGTTCCACTTTCCTACACTTCTGTGAGTTGTCCAAGACGTTATGTCTAAGAAAGCCACCATTTTCGTACATAAAAACTTGAATTTACACCAATCTCGGAAAATAAAATAATACCGCAATGCGTCTTGTCTTGCGTTCCCGCCAAACTCTCATCCATTAATTTAATTTATTTTTTTGTAAATTTTGGGCTTGGTTACCTTTGAGCCACTTAGGTATTCATTTACATTTTTTTAAAGATTTTATTGGCAACTGGATATTCATTTACATTTACTTATAATGATGCCAGGATATATTAAACAAAAATAATCGTGTATTAACATAATCGATTTTAGGCATATTGGTTTTTCTGTGAAACTGTTCCTGTTTGAATAATAATATAATTAATACTTAACATATCACAGTCGTATTTTAAATCATATGAAATATTATTTTATTAACTCTGCACTAAATTAAACAAAAAAATATTAATATGTATATATTTAAGACGATACTCATTTATCGATACCAAATCTCCTAATAATTTTTGGAAATATAAATGTTATAGCAACACACCCAACTGTCATTCCATTGGTTTTGACACCATATATGGTGAATACTGAATTTTATAATATTATACGTAGAAAATGTAAAATGAATCCTTTATGAACGACTCTGGCGCACGTTTGGAGACTGAACCCGATCCTAATGTTGACCCTGGCCTAAATATTGTTACTAAACGCAGAATGGACTGGATTACATGTTTGAGTTATGGTACTGTCATATAATAATAATTTTGAAAAGTGGTACTATAATAATACTTCTTAATATGTAGTGCAACTAAAAGTATAGTTATAATTACAGTTACTATAAGTATAGTCTGGTTTTTATAATCAAGGATTATTTTACCCACAATGAACAACAACAAAATGTGGTATAGGCATTAAAAAATTGGCATGATATTTCACATTTATAGCCTTCCGTGTGTATGTATAATGTATTTATGGCGTAGGAAAAAACCATTAGAAATAGTTTTATTTCAATTTGTAACATTCGCATAAAATTTCGACAAATTCAGTAATATTGAAATGCATAACCATTGAGACTTCTTCATAAAAAAATGAGATTGTCATATAAAATCATGTAACTACAACTTTTAAAAGGAAAGTTATTTGTTGGTCAGGGTATAAATGTATGGTTGGTAGTAGCGCCAATTCAGGCAATATGAATATAAAGTAATATTAATTAAGTATGTTTTTACTTGCAGTTATCAAGAACACACCAAATATGTCGTTCATGCTGGCAAAGAGCTGATCGAACAACCTCAAAATAATGTGCAATTTATATATCTGTCATCTATATATTTCAAATGAGACTAATGACTATAGCGGAGAAGCTATAAATCCATACTGCTGCAGCTGTATTGTAAGCGAAGGACGGAGAGTTGCAGTGCGAAGTAATGACAATTATTTGGTTCTTAAACTGGGCAAGATATGAAGCCAATATTAATCCAGCAACGGTTTTAGTACCTACACATTCTGTTAATATATGAGGCAGATTATTAAAAAATTATAATTAAAATGAATGTTTCATTTACATTAATCCGCTAAATGTACTTGTTTTAATAAAAAGTGTTGTGTGAACCTGGATACAACTTTATTAGAAAAATATGTTTATTGTTAGTGTCAGGTACTAGTTTCATATCATACTTGGTCAAATAGTAGTTGTTATGTTCATGCTTAGCCATAATCTCTAACAAAATGCATAATGTCCTTTATATAATATTATAAACAGAAAACAGTAGTATATTTTTGATGCCACTTGGGTGAAAGACAAGCACACGGCCCACCTGATGGAAAGTGGTTACCGTGGCCTATGAACGGTGAACGTGTGCAACACCAGAGGCGTCACACTCGCACTGCCAGGAACTATACTACACACATTATTCGAGTTGTAATGGTTGTCGTTAATGATGATGAAAAAGCCTTTGTTGTTTTAGAGGATTTGTGAAGGTTTACAGCCTTCTAAGGAGATATGGAACCAACACAAAAATCATAATTCACTGTAATGTCACTAATATCCCACTTTCATACTCTTATGTGTAATCTAAAGAAATGCAGTCTAATAACTAACGAGAAATATTTTTTGTGACACATTTGCCACACTTCGTCATTATGCGCAGCCCTTTTCAAACAAAGTGCATACATTTTATTAAAATAAGCAAGCATATGTTTATCAAACACTCGCCATTTTGTAAAAAATAAGCAATCCAATCAACTGCTAGGGCAATCGTGACGAATTTTTGGTAGCCATCGTATTACGGCTTGTCAAACGCCCTGTCTCTCCAAATGACCGGCAAGTCCTCTAATATTGTCTATGATACTGGTGAAAAAAGCCATTTTCAACCTATTCTAATCAATGGAATAGAATAGGATAAAATAAATCAATTTATAGGAGTAAAATATTATTATGTTCATGATTTGTGATTTGATTCAACAAATATAATTATGCGCAACCTGCAATAGCCTAATTTTATGCATTTTATAAAAAAATAAATAAAAATACACCGTCATTCATATCAGCTGATCAAAAATCCGCCATTTTGTAGCGTTATCTCCGGCTTTTTATTAACGCTGGTGGAGCGTCCATTTTTGACGATTGTCAGTCGTATTCGTTCATGAAAGTAACATCTTGGCTAGGTATTAAATTGCTCCTCGCCGTTGGCTACCAAATTCGTCGTAAGCGTATGTCAGTTCCATACATTTCATAATCTATTCGTGTTTCGAATGGTTTCATCATGGCTAGCTTGTTGTAGATAATAATGTACTTCTCGGTCGTTGCAATCGATTGGACTGCTTGTAAATTCGGTTTGGCTTCCAATTTTAAGTTCTATCCGTTGAATCGTATTGCAAGTTGTAAATTCCATACATTTGTCATTATATTCTATGCGTTTCTACTGACGATCGTGTCACTTGTCTAGAACCTCAGAAAAGACGCCCAAAATAGATAAATGTTATTTACGGTAAACTTTACGCTTAACTATATTTTATTCAAGAATACATTACAAACATTCTTTATACTTATAAATCTGCCAATTGTCTTATAGAAGACCGAAATCAAATTCAAAGTCACCGAACAATTTTAAGCGTATCCTTATTCTATTTCCAGCGCTGTTCTCACAGATTTAATCCCCCGCCCTGAGGATCTATCAGGCGATATTCTTATTAATTCGGAATAGGAATTGGGTCCTATTATTGAACTAAAGATATTCAAACGATCTCCAATCCAAATCGTCGTATAATTTATTCCGAGTATAATTGAAGTGAGCCGCGCCAACACTCTTGCAATTTCTCTTATTAGCCATTCTCACTGCGATTGGTAGTAAAAGCTCATCATTCACTTGTCAATCCAGTAACTAAAAAATATAAAGTGATACCATTTTCAAGCTGGTTAATTGCGACCGAATTCTT